>JALLPC010000951.1:0-10845 GCA_036940045.1 Stephanocyclus meneghinianus | reverse complement strand
AGCTGACATAGATTACATTAAAATAATGTCTAATGCAATTAAAAAGTATGAAGATGTACCAAAACGCCAGGGAATGATATCTGATGGCATGTTCCACTTCATAGCGCAACTTGCAAAGCATTTGTCCAAGGACTCCTTCGTCTGCGCTGTCACAGATTGGATCATTCTTGGAGCCTACATGGGATTCCGCAAATCTGAATGGTGCCACAACCACCCAGTGGACTTCAAAAAAGTCACCGATCCACAATGGGGCACATGCGCAACCTCTCTACCAATCATCGTGGATGACTTCTGCTTCGCTACTGCCACCGGCTCTTGTTTCCATGACATCCACCATATCGTCAACACCGACATCATTTTCACAACCCTGTGCATTTGCAAACAAAAGAACAATGACAACGGTCAACGACTCACCTATTAGCGTCACTCCGGTTTGACCTGGGTGTGCCCTACTCAAGCGAGCATCGACATTATCTGATGCGGCGACCACCTAGGCACACCAAAAGGTCACCCCATTGCCATCTACCTCAACACCTCCTCCGGCAAGTGACGACAAATCACATCATTGGAAGTCGCCACATTCCTATGGCATGTCGCACACAAGACTTTCAATATACCAACTCAACATACAGATCTGAAATCATGGTCTTGTCACTCAATACAAGCAACAGCGGCCAATCTATTACATTGTGCATGGTTCTCCAACTCTTATATCAAAAACCAACTCAGGTGGCGCAGCGATACATTCCTCATGTACCTCCGCAATACCTTCTACACAGCCTCGCAACACACCAAAGCAATCACGCTCGGACTGAAACTAAGAGGATGGTACTAGGAAGCAGATGTCTAGTTTGTTCCTACAACAGTACTAGTGATCCAGTAGCAGGTGCCCCTGAAATTAATGTCTCAAACATGGTCCTCAAATCCCTCAAAGAGAGTGTGATGACCTTTGTTGCCATGAGACTCATCTCTGTTCCTATTCATCTGAAGACAACATTCATTTTCCTCCTCTGAAAGAGAGATGTAGCATCATGAAGTACTGTTACCCTCTTAACAACTTATCCTCCAAATTACATTTTTATTATAAAAGTGATGTTTGACATCATATTGCAACGAGAAGGATGAATGAACATGAATGGAAGCATCAATCATCATGTTTTTAGTATAGTAAAGAATGCAGATGCTCTTTTCCAAAACAATCTTGTGAGAGACACAATCTGAAGAAGACAAAGATGAAGAAGACCAATGAACACTGTGGAAATCTCTGATGAAGTGTGACAATGTTGTGTATCCATTTATTGCCAATCCCAAGAGATCACTGGATTCTCAGTATATGAACACTCACAGCAAATGCCTTATGAGAACACTAGGAGGTGACAGCAATGTTCAGATAGGAAGTCCAATTTGAATGTTTTTGTTTGTTTATTATTCCACCAAATCAATGCAAAAAGAAAATAAGGGCACTGACTTTGAGAGAGTTGGAAACCAAGTGATAAGACATATTCAAAAGGAGACTGAGCACTTGTTGGATCAAAGAAATGACTCAGATCATTGTAATAATGAGGAAGATGATTGATTTAGGGAAGGCTTGGTTAGATTTTCAATTGTAATGAGCATTCATTTGAGGTGAGTGCTACAATGACCCACTTGTTGACTTGTCAACATGGTTCAAGATTCACATTTTCTCTCAAATTTCATGATATGCTTGTTGGACAAATAGCAAATACCTTAGAAGGAAAAGAACCAGGCAATTTTGTTCCAAGACAGAGAAATTGAGGTCCTAATGGAGCAGTAGACATGTGGCTTGACAATTCTGTGAATGATTATATCTACAATCCAGATTGCTTGGATTATATTGGTTTCTATCAGTTTTTTAAACAGAATTGCATTATTATTTCACAGGGTGAGCATAGTAAACCAACATGGCATGTCAGTTTTGAATGAAGGAAAATATTGTTTCAAAGATGATCATCCCAGAAGAAGATATTGTTGCATTAAAAAAAGCAAAGAAAATGAGAGTTCCAAAACTTTCAATGCCAAAAGGAATGATTTGTGATTTAGAAGACCTTCAACTATCAGAGGAAAATCTGAGTGAAGAAGATCTTCAAAATAGAGAGAATTAGGCAAAGTGGCATTAATACTGTTTTATTCATTTCAAGACAACATTATTTATCTCTGGGAGATGATGGATACTTATGGGAAAATGACTAGGTTCATGACACCAAAAACATCACAAAATAATTTATTAAGAGAGGAAAAGAAAATACTCCAAAATATACAAGACAACATGAAAGCGGAAATCCAAAATTCCAACCAAAGGAATGAAGAACAAACAGTTTCAATAAAAAGATGAAAACCAATGTCAAGATAGGCAACATCTCTCTGATGACAAATATTCCAATTTGAAGATGCTGATTCTGTAGCAGCATATGAAAACAATTAATTAGATCATGATGAATACAGTGATGAGATGGATGATACAAGGAACTTGAATGATCTACAAAATGGAGATGATGAATTGTCAACAAGTAGCATCATCAACTCAAGACAACTTGGAAATAAATCCATATTTCTGAGTGATAATACAGGTGCTGAGAAAAATTGACAAGAACAATATCAACAATCTGAAAATTAGAATCAGGAACAGGAAACTTTGGCTATGGTTCATGTAAATATGAGACACTTTTTTTGTTGGTGGTGCAATGGTGGAAAATACAAGGAACAATTACAACCAATCTGTTTCCTTGTTTCAAGAAGAAGCACAACTTGTTTCTGGCCTTCATGAAAATATTAGTATTGATGCAAATGATTGGATAGAATTTGGTTTTTCATCCAATTTCAACAGAGGAAGTATACCTTCAATGAAAGTGTTGCTGAGAAGATTTCACTTCAAAAGGATATTACAATAGATCGACTTCAGTATATTGCTTATGAAATCATTTTCAGTTCAGTTCTCCTTAATCTGTTGAATGAGAGCTCAAAAAGAATTCTGATATTGCATCCAATGTTGAAGCATTTATAGAGGAACTCAATGAAGAACCAATGAACAACATAAGGCAAAGTTCATTCACAAGCTTAAGAAAAATGTTGCAAAAGATCAACTATTCATGTTTGTCACAGGTCCAGCTGGAACCAGAAAAGTAGCCATTGAGGCTGCACATCAATTTTGTTTTATTTTTCAGGTCCATTGATATTATCTGGGTAAAAACATCTCTTTTCATTGCAATTACTGGATGTGCAACAGGATTGTTTTGTGGAGTCACACTGTGCAGCATTTTAAAATTCAAAGTCAAAAAATATCAAATAAAATGATGAAACTTGGGATCAAGTGCACATGCTGATTATAGATGAAATTTCATTTTCAACTGAAGATGAAATGGAAACTTTGAATGCTTGTCTAACTGTTGTTCAAAGAAAAAGATCCAATGGCAATGAATTTTTATCTCCCAATATGATTTTTGGTGGATATTTGATTATTTTTTGTGGAAATTTTTGTCAACTTCTATCTGTCAAAATAAACAAGAATCAATTGTTATATCCAAACTGTGGACTTTGGGAAATTTCAATTGATGTTGCAATTGTATTGAACAATAGTCACAGATTCAATAATAATCCAGAGTTTGGGGAAAGATTGAAGCAAATGTTGGAATGAAGCTTTACAAGAGAAGTTTGCAACAAAATCATTCAAAGGGTACTTAGTGAACAAGTTCTTTTGCCAAAAGTTGATATCAATGCTGACATATCATATGCTTGTTGGAAGAGTTTTGAAAGGGTTTCAATTAATGCATCAACATTTCATAAGCATATTTCCAGTTTTCCACTTATTGACAATGATGAAAATCCACCAGAATACACAGTTGTCATAGAAGCTGACTTGACATGCCTCAAATCAAAAACCAAAACAAAAGATAAACAAAAATAATGAAGTCCCCTACCAGCAAATGTTACTCCTGAACTATGACACAAGATTTACACTTGATGTGGTAATAGTGATATGAAAGAGCAACACAAACAAGTTGGTCCTGCATTGAAAATCGATGTGGGATCCCGTTGTATGATTATTGACAATGAGGACATTTCCAATGGGAGACATTGGGACTTTATGCCAAGTAGTTGGAGTGAAAAGGAAACCAGATCAATCATGCAGGTGCAAACACTATGATGGGAAAGAGGATATACTACAAATGTTTGTGATTGAGTATGTTGAATTCAAGCAATTTCCAAAAAATGAGCAAAAACCTCTTGAATGTGAAATGACGGTATTGCAAGTGAAAATAAAAAAAAGATCCATTGAATTCCAAGAAAATCATAAATTGGACAGTGTTCAAAACCAACTGAAAAAAGGATTTCATCCAGAAGATTCAAGCTCATAGTCAAGAAATATTATTGTACATTTTATAGATGTGATGTTGATCCTTCTGACAAACGTTGTTGAAAAAATGAATCAAGAAGAATTGAGAAGAAACAAAAGATGATTAAGATGCAAATTTATGGGAACCTTAATGATGCCACAACAGCACATAAGTTGTAAGGTGTCACAAAAATTATCTCATTGTTCACAATTAGACATGCACACATGGTTGGGTGTACTCAATGCTATCAAGAGTATGGACAAGATATGGCTTGTTTCTAAATAATCCACTTGTGTATAAATCAGATTCATTAAAATTGCCTCCATCTCTAGTGAGATTTCAATGGCAAATGTCCAAGAAAAACCAGATATTGGAAAAATAAAAATATTGTAATTGTTTTGTGTTCCGTTTTGAAATAAATATTACAATATTAGATAACTACACTGAAACTTAAACAATGTTCATAACAAAGCAAAAAGAAACTCAAGAAGAAAAAATGATCAAGATAATCTAAGCACGAAAAAATATCACCATACAATGATCACTATAATTTCAAGTCTTTATATTGATCATCTGTCATTGACTCCAAAACAGTCCATCCTTAATCTGCTTCTCCCAAAACTGCCTCCAAAATAGTGTCAGATACTCATTGTTACATAGCTGCTCCTTAGTGTCAAATTCCTTAGAGAACCTATTGATAAAACTATGCAGTCTTCATTTAAGAGATATGTGCTCAAAGAAGGAACACTAGATGGTATTGCACTGCCTCTATTAACAAAGTTTGGTACAGAATCCTGCCAGGATCCTGTGCAACTGTCACTGCTTACAACTTAATGTAACACTTTTACTAGATCACCAACTGCTGCCACAAATGACTTACCTTCATCTTCAACTGACATAATCACAACATCTATTGGATACAGTTTACCAGTAATTGATGGATTTTGAGCAATGCTGTCAGAACCATCATTCTTTCTGGCTTGAGTCAACAACAAACTATGACCTGCAGCCTTCTGTGCATCATTTTAATTCCGTGATCTAAGAATTGGTCCCATAAATGAATGATTCACACCAACAGGTTTAAATGCAAAGGCAAGACATTCACCTGGAATCCCAATTTCACTGTATCTAATTTACTCATCATTGGAAGAATTAGTAAATTTCAGTGGACTCTTGTTCGCATGTGACTTTTGTGGAGGAGTGGAAGCTTTGGCAGGACTATCCCTGGAGATGATAGACTAATCATCTTTGACATGTTCATGATGAAAAAGCTTCAGTCATTCAGCAATATATTGTATGATAATCTACACTTGAATTTTATAATTCATGAGAAGATGACAAGGACATGCTTTTCATACATAAAATTTAGTGTTCTCAAACTACTATGCGCATGGTGTCAATTTGGTGTTCTCAATATTGTTTCCCTTAAAATTCACAAGTGTCCTCAGCAATGTAAGAATCTCAATAGATATGCATGATTGAGTAATGTGATCAATTTTTCATGATAGTCAGCTTTTTAAGAAATTTAATCAAGTTTATACATGTAACTTGATCTTCAACTCATGTAAAAAATATCGTATTTGTCATTCTGTTTGATCATTTCTTTGATGCAGACATTGCATCTAAGCTCATCGTACATTAATCAACATAGAAATCTTTAAAAGATGTCAGCCATCTAAAACAATACCCTATCCAATACCATGTGTTAAGATCATCAACCATTTTATATGAGAATGTGAGGACATATGTCATCATGAGGTCATCAATTGGATCCAACACAGAAATTGCAGTGTTTCAACAAGTAAATTGATGCTTTCAATTTGTTTTGTATGTACCTCTCTTTCCAGTAAGAGTTGTTGATTGTGGATACTTGAATTTAAACAACATGGGATTGCTTCCAACAATTAATACCAACACATTTGAAGCAAATATTTGTTAATTTTTCCACCTCCAGATGCATGTCCTATTACCTTCTGCACTTTCCCAGAAGTAATATCTTTGATGTATTGAATATTGGAACTGTCTCAATGTTGTCCAACATGTGATTTGCATGCACCAAAGTAAAACAACAATTGGCAATGTATCAGTGGGCATCTCCTAGATATTTCAGTCAAAAATGACTAACATGTTTTCCAACATATCAAGTCTGCTAAAAAGTGGAAGGTTTCTTAGGTTTTCCATGCCAATTGTTTGGATGCCTGCCATATGATGTGTAGTTAGGCAATTTCATTACCCATTTGCCTTTACCTTCTCCATCACTTCCATTGCCCCTGAATTTTGATGCCATAAGAACACTTTCAGATCTTTTTTAGGTTGGTGTGACTTATCATTTTCATTCAGAACTGAGTAGGTTGGATTGCAGATAACAATATCATCAAGGTACTTGCTAGATGCAATTCATTTTATGAGCCTTTTTTGGAATCATTTGATGTTGGAAGAATTCTGAAATCAATATCATTCACAAGCTCGTTGAGCACACATTTATCATCCTCATTTTTCAATCCAATGTTGCAACTCCACAGCCCCACATAACACTAATGCCATTTCAAGCAACCACTAAACTTCCTTCCATTAACTCACCAAACTCATTCGAAGTGACTTGGGGCTTGTCCTTGAACTTCTGCATAAATGATGTAAAAACTGTTCATATCCTCAACAGTTACCCGATATCTCTT
Organism: Stephanocyclus meneghinianus; assembly: GCA_036940045.1. NCBI lineage: Eukaryota > Bacillariophyta > Thalassiosirophyceae > Thalassiosirales > Thalassiosiraceae > Stephanocyclus > Stephanocyclus meneghinianus. The sequence continues at coordinate 3,818 of JALLPC010000951.1, read as the reverse complement.
AAGCCAACTATTTTTGTTTTCCTCCATTATGAATGATTGTTAAAGTGCTGAGACTTTATCATTTATTCTGTTTGGTACTAATAATCATTGTTTAGAGGGGAAAAGTTGGCAACCTGGTTTATTTCTGAATTGTTTGAGTGATCATACCACAATCTTTGCAAAGATTCATCAAAGTGTAATGAATATCTGAATCTGAACATTTAGTACATTCATTGAAAAAGAAGAAAACTTTGATTTCACATTTAGTAACTTACACCCCACACAATACAGCAGATTCATGCTACCTACCATTCCTGCCATTAATGTTCCTGTTATCATCATCATTGACCTTAGCCAAATATTCAACATCATGATTCTCTGGAACATGAACCAATACAACTGCAACAGGTCTCACATCATCATCTAAATGTCCATTGGAAGAACTATCACTGAGGGAGAATATTTCTCTTTTTTCATAATATGGTGCAAATTCATTGCAATGGCTCTTTTTCTTCAAAGCTTGATACCCCTGAAGGATCTCACCATTAGAATATTTTGATGCAAAATGTTGTTTTTCCAATAAGTGATCATAAACAACAGATGTCCTTCAATCATTATGCTTTTCAAAGAAAGGAAAGAAAAAACACCCACTGTCAAATTAAGCCCTTCAAGATGTGCTGAGCAGGCATACAATGCATGATGACAACCTGGAACTTTCTAGCACATATACCCAATATTATCTAAGCCATATGTATTGTTCAGCATCTGAAGAAGGTAAATGACTTCAGGAGGACATTGAATGGATCCATCAAACTTTGAAATGATATTCTGAATACCCTTCAGTTTTGGAGGAGAATCATCTGAAAAATATTGAGCCTGAGCTTCATTGGCTTTGATTGTCACATCAAGTAGAACATTATGTTTGTATTCATCCCAATCAGAGGGTGGATTACAAAATACTGGGGTACTAAATCAATTGAACTAATGATTGCAGCAGAATTAGTTTTAAACCATGGAATATAAACACTGGCAGATGCACTTGTGTAACAGGGCGATTGGGTGTCTCCAACACAATGATACACTCCACCAAAAACCTTGTAGTCATCAAATCTGCCCATATAAATCTTCTTCATATTTAACATGAAGATCAAATCAGATCAAAAAATTCTTCATTCAGGATAGTGAAGGAAACATTCTACCTGAGTACAATGATGTGTGAGAACGAAGTTTTGCTAATGAATTGGGACACCTAACAAATGGCATCAGAGACATTCCTGGCACAAACACAATGGCCTTTATCAAAAATAGCAACATACTGCAAGACCGCCTCAAAAATGTTGCATTTGGTAAACTTGTAGTCGTTGAACGACCCCAAAAACAGGAAAACGAAAGAATCTGCCTTACTGTGGTTGGAACCCACATCGACTACCCTTGGAACAGGGCAATGCCCACCTCCGACTTAACAACAGAAAAAATCCTCTTCAACTCCATAATCTCAACATCATGCACCCCCTTCCATGGTGCTGAAATCAAAAACTTCTACCTCAACACTCCATGGATCAACCTGAGTATATGAAACTCAAGTTAAACCTCATACCCACAGAAATAGTGCAAAAGCACAACATACACCAGCTTGAAAATAATTGATGGGTATATATTTGCATCAATTGAGGAATGTAAGGCTTACCACAGGCAGGAATCTTAGCTAACAAACTTTTGACCAAGCGCCTTGGTGAGGCAGGGTACTACCAGTGTTGATTCACCCCAGGCCAGTGGCAACACGTATGGAGACCCTCATATTCTTCCATGAAGTTAATGACTTTGGCATCAAAAAAGTTGGCCTAACCCACATAAAACACCCCCACATGGAATTGAAAAAACACTATGATGTCTCAATGGACTGGAAAGGCAAAACATTCTGTGAAATACACCTAGAATGGGACTACAAGAACTGCACAGTTGATCTCTCTTTGCCTGGTTTCATCCAAAATTCTTTACTCAAATTTGGACATAACAAACCAAAGAAACCACAGCACTCTCCACACCAGGTCACACCTATTGCATACAGATCCAAACAACAACAACAACCCCAATCATATCAAACTCCGCCCATTTTGGCCAAACAAATCAAGTTCATACAACAAGGTGTTGGAACCCTCATTTTCTTTGGTTGTGTGGTCTATCCAATACTCGCAGCTGCCCTCAGTGCCATTGCATCCGGACAAAGAAATGGCACAGAAGCAGTCATGAAGGCAACATGACAACTCCTTGACTAAGTTGCCACTTACCCCAACCCAACCATCAGGTATCTTGCAAGCAACACGATCCTTGCTCTTGACCTGATGGATCCTATTTATCTGAACTCCATGAAAAAGCAGAGCAGCACCATACATGTACCTCACCAAAACAATGATCCCAACTTCCACAATGGCACGATGCTTCTCCTCTCAGCCATAATCAAACATGTTATGGCCTCTGCTTCAGAAACCGAACTCACTGTGCTCTTCTATGGCTGCAAAAAAGCCATTCCCCTATGCACAATGCTTGAGGAAATGGGACACCCACAATATGGCCCAACCCCCATCACCAGCAACATTTCAACAGCCATTGGACTCATGCAAGAGGCGATGGTACCCAGAGTGTCAAAAAGCATGGACATGTGCTTTCACTGGCTAAAGTGCCGCAGCGCTCAAACTCTCTTCAAATGATTATGAGCACAAGGCACATCAAACAGGGCAGACTACCCTAACAAGCATCACCCCCCACTCATCACAGGTTAATGCACCCATGATGTGTCTGAGACTCAACATAACTTCTGCACATGTCAATAAACACAACCCATCATCTTTTTTACAAGAACACAAACAGTGGCACAGATTGCAACCATAATTCACAGTTTTTTTCAAAGACTCCTGTTAGCTGTGATGCTATAGGATGTACAGCTCCCTACTCTCAAGGTACTGCAAGGGTGTGTAGATCTGGCAGTAGTTCCTTACCAGTGGATAAGGAGTTCCTACCTACCAGTCGATTATCCAGCACTAGTTACCGTGTGTATCAAGGCCCGACATCCACAGACTCCCATTATCTGGATCCTAGCTGTAGCTCATTAATCTCTCTAATGTCACAACTATGAACTTAGTCCCTCTCTTTTAGCACCTTATCAACAATCTGCATCATTGATGCCTGTTAATACACTCTCAATGATTGACTGTTCAATGTCAGGAGAATAAAGTCCTATTGGGAGTCTCAAGCATTTATATGAGGATAGTACAGAAATTCTGACTATATTCATCAAGCGTGAAGGTATAGTGTTGCATACTAATGTCAAGTTTCATGAAAAACTTGCAACCTATGCTTTTGCACAAGATATCCATGATTATTGGCAGCGGATATTGTTTATATCTTATAACTTTATTCAGTTGACATAAATCACTGATCCAGCACAAACTCCCATCCTATTGGGTATGATGAAAGATGGTGAAGCCCATTCACTCTCTGTTGTTGGAGCTAAAACTCTGATTTCAACAAGGTGGTCCAATTCATTTTCAGGCAGCACATGAAGTACAGGGTACAGTCATGAATACACAGGCTTGGCATCAGGCAACAGTTCTATGTGTTCCTTGCAATGCGGTTAAGTACCAAGTGTACCATCAAATGTGTCATGTCATTGTCCTTCAACACCTTCAGCAAGTCTGCTTTTTGGTGGAGGTTGAGATGTGTAAGATTGTCAACAACATTGCTGACATCTGTCCATTTGTATTTTGCATCAAGAATCTTGGTGGCAACAACCAATCTTTGCCAAGGAGTTCATCCTCTGTTTGGATGAAGAACATGTCTTC
>JALLPC010000950.1:0-10846 GCA_036940045.1 Stephanocyclus meneghinianus | reverse complement strand
TTGAGTCACTCTACTTGTCAATAGATAGCACAATGATATTATAGGATCTTCCACGATCTATGCCTCTCCCATCTCGTATGTCAAAAATCTTTACCGGTTTGTGTGTATATTTATTTTCAGAAAATTTACCTATAAAACATATTTCTAGGAGTTACTTGATATTACCTGCATAGGTAGATATTGACTTCAATGAATGTGAAACCCTCTATAATTACTAATGTGCTATGGTATTGCAATGTACTTACCCGAACTCCGCCACATAATCTTATCCCGCTTTAGCACCCACCAATAATAATCACATCACAAAATAATAGGTATATTAGATCCATTTTGATCCATTGAGCGCAAACAAAGCGAACCATTATTTCACCGTCACTACGCACACACAACAAGAGAAGACTCGTATCGATTTCAACGCATTCCCATCGATAGCAATGTACGGCAATCTCAACGGAGGAGTCGGTCAACGCCGCGTCGTCGTCGGCGCCTCCGATTTCTACAAGCATGTTCCCAGGGAGATGACCGAGGTGCGTTATCGTTGCCGTCATGCCCCACTACGTTCTTTTCCCCGCGTTCATTTCATACTTTTATTCTACTGCCCCTGTCTCTCTCGATCTCGTATCATGTCGGTCTCACCGGCAAACAAACAAACACCTAATCATACAATCAATCCACAGGCCACGAAAATCGGCGTAATCATGTCCCTCCTCTCCCTCCTCCTCATGATGATCCTCTTCGTTTGCGAAACGTGGGCATTCGCACGAACGGACGTCGTATCGAACGTGGTGATCGATGCCAATGTCGAGCAGACGATTGCGTTGAATTTCAACGTCACGTTGTATGATTTGCATTGTGATTTTGTGAGTGTGGGTGAGTCTCTCCTTCTTGTTTCTTTTCTGCTTCGTTCGATGTGTCTGCCTGTCTATTTCTTATCATCCTTTTCGTTTCTTTGTTCTTTGTGCATCGTTCCGGGCTGCCTTGCAACCTAATGGATCGTGGTTACACATTTGCTTGTATGACGGACTTTCCGTATCTTGTCTTTTGTTGTCATCGATTCGCCTCCCTCCAAAACAACGACCAACGCAACCACCAAACCATAACTCGACAATAAACGCACCGCCCGCGACCAAAGACGTATGGGATACCCTCGGAACCAACCTACAAAACATAACCAAAGACATTATCAAATACCATCTCGACGACCGCGGAAACATTCGCAAATTCGCCGGAAGGAACACTCGACAACGCGCCATACAACACGAACACCACCACGAGGCCGTGCATCAATACCTCTCGGAGACGGAAGCGCACGCCATTTCGCTCGACGAGACCGGTCTCAAGGATTTTCTCGAGAGGTACGGCGGGCGCGCCATCGTGGACTTTTACGCTCCTTGGTGCATATGGTGTCAGCGTTTGGAGCCGACGTGGGAATTGTTCGCGAGGAAGGTGGGGCAGGATCCGTCGATTCGTGTGGGGGTGGGGAAGGTGGATTGTGTGGCGCATGCTCAATTGTGTAAGGACGAACGGATTTTGGCATTTCCTACTTTGAGGTGGTATAGCGAGGGGAAGGGGGTTATGCCGGATTATAGGGGGGATAGGACTGTGGATTCTTTGGTGGAGTATGTTAAGAGAAGGGCGGGTGATGAGAAGGAGGTGGTGGAGGAGAGGAAGGCCAAGGGTGAGGAGAGAGAGAGGGATGAGTATGATGAGGATCATCATCCGGGGTGTGAGTTGTTTTTTGTTTGATTCATTTGCATATCTTTATTTTACTCGGAATGCGCTCGTATTCATTATCATGATATTTTTCATCATGATATGACTTGGTCTCTCCAGGCATGGTAGCAGGACGCATCATGGTAAACCGTGTCCCGGGCAACTTCCACATTCAAGCCGAATCCATCCACCACGAACTACACTCGGCAATGACGAATCTAACCCATCGCGTCAATCACCTCTCCTTCGGTCCCAAGGACGGACCTCCGGGACATTTACTGCATAACATCCCCACCTTTTACGCCATACCCGAAAAGTATAGACGGTATATTAATCCACTGAAGGATAGGTTTTATCCCACCTATGCCTTCCATCAGGCATTTCATCATCATATGAAAATTATCAGTACGCACATCGATTCTCTCGGTCCTTCGCTTTTGACACAAAGCAATAAAGTCATTTACCAAATACTGGAGCAATCTCAGTTGGTCTTGTATGACCCAACCAACGTGCCCGAAATACGGTTCTCCTTCGATTTAAGCCCCATGAGTGTAATCGTGACCAAGGAGGGAAGACGGTGGTATGAATACATGACGAGTCTGTGTGCCATTATTGGTGGAACGTACACGACGTTGGGATTGATCAATGCGACGTTGTTGCGGATATTTAAGCCCAAAAAGTTGTAGCTGGTAGACGGGAAGGAAAGAAACAGAGTGACAGGTTGCAATATTCATCACTTCTCTACTTTGATTGCGCTATTTCAAAGTAATGGTATAGAAACGCATGAAAAATATAGAATATTATGAGTTTTGTGATACTATGGAACTTTTTAATAGAAAAATAAATAAAAAAATAGATGTGTTCTCTAAATAGAATCAGACTAATTTGCAACAGTGTCATTCGCAACAATAGGCGTCACCACGCAATGTCATTTTTATGATGATCGCCGGAGCGATGATAGAAATGAGGCCGACCTATGCGTTCTCGTCAAGTCGAAACACATCATTTGATATGATTTGTGTCACGACTGGTAACGAGTTCTCGTCATCATATCTTTATCTATCTATGGGTACCCAAGAAGTGGGACACCCGAACTCAGCATTAACAGATACATCATTTCAACGTTCAGCGTAAACACATTCTAAATTGAAACACCCACGATGAAACATATGAGTTCAGTAGCCTTTTTCGCATTCTCGCTGTTTTCACATCTTGTGCATACCTCGATTGCTGGCACTGCTCTATTGAGGGCCAGAAAGGCAGAGGTTGGAGATATTGATAAGGTACGTGCTTGACCTTTATTTTACTCTCAAGCATGGATGTTTTTCCTGCAGCAAATGGGCCCAGAGAAGATGTATAGACTCCTAATATTGCTCATTAACGCATTCAATCTCTCTCAAATTGGTAGAAATCACACCATCGAGTATTGCAGTTCTTGCACTGGTACGACTGCGATTTTTTTACAGAAGAGCCATGCTTTGATGTAAGTAGGTCTGCATTGAAACAAGTCCTTCTGCCCTGTCTTGTATGTCCTTCCTTCACAATTGATACGATGCACACATACATCATGATACCCTCTGCTTTTTGGATGAATGACAGGAATATTGGAACATTATATCATGCGCTCCCTACTCCGAAGGAGGGTGTGAATGCCCTCCCGGTCAACAGAGGTGCGGGTCCACCGATACGTTCATCGGATACTGTGCTTCGCTCTGCTGCAATCCCGAAACTGAATATTCCTGTTGGGAAATGACGAAGAACTATACATTCAATGTAACTTCTTGCGCTTCGATTGATGTTGGATGTCCCTGTCCCGAGGGTCAAACGAAATGCGGATACCATGAAACACCTTCTGGATTGTGTTCGCCGGTATGCTGTGATGCCAGGACGGAAGTATTTTGTATCGAGTTTGATGGAGCGAACTACACTGCATACTGTGGAAATCTTGATGAGGGATGCTGAGACGAAATGAATCGTTGAGAAAAAGTTGATTTGTCATTGCTTGGTCTTTGCATACATCGTGTAGGTGACGTCTGATGACTACCTGTTGTGTGAATGAAATACAACGTATGACAGCAAAAATAACAAATATTCGATTGTATAGAAAAGGTTTGTATTGTAAGAATCACACGAACTATTGTAATCTGACAGACTTCTGTCATTTTTGTGTGTACCGTCATTTTAGAGTCGTTGGTGCACCTCAGTATCCTCAATATGTTCAAAGTTTTTCCTCTTGTCTATGCTGTTTTGACGTCGCATTTTCTCTCTCAACTTAGGAGTTGTGAGTTCTCCTCGGCGAGGTGGTTATGCTCCCGGATTATGCAACAGTCTTACGATGGCACAAGTGACATCGTTATGAGCTTCGTGCGTTCTTAGTCAGATCGTAAATTAGAAATGCATCATATGGTGTGATTATGTTTCACGACTGATGAAGAGTTCTCACCAGAAGTTTATGGTAATCTGCGGAAAGACATCCAGCGGACAGTCGAACTCAACATTAGCATACACATTAGTTCACTATTCAAAACACACACATTGCTTTATTCAATTGACGATGACGAACCACATCACTTTGGTAATCTTCTTTGGGTTCTTGCTGCTTTCACATCTTGTGAGGACCTCAATTGCTGACAATGCTCTGTTGAGAGTGAGAAGAACAGAGGCAACAGACAATGGCGAGGTACGTGCTCGACTTTCGTTTCGCTGTGACACATAGAACTTGGGGCACATGGATATGGCAAACAACCTTTTCAGACTCATCACATATCACATTCCCCTCTACACATTTCAATCTCTTACATTATAGAAATCGCATCGAGTATTGCAGTTCTTTCACTGGTGGGACTGCAACTTGCTCACGGAACAACCATGCTTTGACGTAAGACATGCAGTTAAAAAGTGTTTCTACCCTTTCAGTTATTTCCCTCATTCACAAATGGAACAATGCACAATACAATATCCGTCTTCTGACATCAAATAGGAATATTGGAACATTATATCATGCGCTCCCTACGCCGAAGGAGGGTGCGAATGCCCTCCCGGTCAACAGAGGTGCGGGGCCAACGCGATCTTCATTGGATACTGCGCTTCGCTCTGCTGCGATCACGAAACTGAACATTCCTGTTGGGAAATGACGGAAAACTTCAAGTTTGACGTCACGTCCTGCTCTGATACTTTGGTAGGATGCCTCTGCCCGGAGGGTCAAACGAAATGTGGGTATGACAAAACACCTTCTGGATTGTGTTCGCCGGTATGTTGTGATGCCAGTACGGAAGTATTTTGTAGTAAGTTTGATGGAACGAACTACACTGCATACTGTGGAGATCTCGACGAAGGGTGTTGAGACGAAATGAATTGTTAATTTGACATTGATTCGTCCTTGCTTTGACTATGTAACGTTTTGGTAATGTCTGAAAACCAATCGTGTTGCTTGAATGAAATGCAGCATATCACCCTCAGAAATGAAATGCGTTGCTCGCGGGAAGTCCTGTGCTAGATCCGCTAGAAAGACAGGGGTTCAATAGATTGATTGCAGTGTTACAATGAAAAGCGATTACAGTGCATGAGGTATCCTCACACTGTTATGATTGTTTAACAAGAATAACTCGAGATCTACATCCATTTGTGTTCTGAACTCTCCGATAAAATCTTGCTGTTCTAAATGGTAACCTCTTCTAGAAGTAGAACAGAAGCGAAATAGAACAGAACCATATTCTCTTTCGCCGTACAAGATAAATGAGAGACTTACTATTCTTGGTGTGATTCGTCACGACTGTTCAATCTCGTCATGCATTTAGGGCAGTATAGGCACCAACGAAGTGATCAATCGAACTCACAACAACAGCAATAGGCGCATATTATTCCAACCTTCAGAATAAACATATTGCTTTCTTGAAACATCCATGATGAAAGGTATCAGTTTCGTTACCATCGTTGGATTCTTGCTGATTCCACGCATTGCGTGGACCTCCCCGGAGGACACGGTGCTCTTGATGCGTAAGAAAACGGTGGAAGCAGGCATGATGGATAAGGTAGGTGCTTGACAAACTGGCATCTCACGCGCGCTCATCCAATGCTCTCTACTCATCACAATAACACTGTGTATCTTTTTATTCCACAGGATTCACATCCTCGCGTATTGCAGTTCTTCGACTGGTGGGACTGTGATTTGCTTACGGAAGAGCCATGCTTTGATGTAAGTACACAGAATCTCACATAATATCCTCTCTTCATTCCAGTTCAGTCCAATGGTCGACACCCCAATCATTTTCGGATGAAACACAGGAATTTTGGAACATCGTATCCTGCGCCCCCTACGCCGAAGGAGGATGTCCCTGCCCCTCCGGCCAAAAGCGGTGCGGAGCCACCGATTATTTCATCGGATACTGCGCGTCTCTCTGCTGCGATCCAAAGACTCAACATTCCTGCTGGGAAATGACGAAGAACTTTCCGTTTGACGTCACGTCCTGCGCTGCGACGGACGAGGCGTGCACTTGTCCGGAGGGCCAGATGTATTGCGGATACAACCAAACGCCTTCGGAGTTGTGTTCGCCGGTATGTTGCGATGCAAATACGGAAATATTTTGTATGGACTTTGATGGAATGAACTACACTACATATTGTAGAGATTTTGATACGGGGTTGAAGAACCGATAGATATTGATTTGTCATTGCTTTGCGACATGAATGTGTAAATATTGCTAGGACTACGCATTGTTTTGGTTATGTCTGAAAACTAATCTTGTTGCGTGAATGAAAACTAATGAAAGACAGGGTACCACCACTAAAGAAGCATGTTGTATTGAGTATAGTGATTTGTAATATTTAATTTGACCGACTTTTTCATATTACTTCTGTTTCTTCAGTCAGATTGATGGCGTGTAGAACAAATAATAAAGAATTCATTTCACTGTCCTCCTCTTAACTTGCCTCTGCCCGTTATACGTCAAGCATTCACAATCCCTCCTCTCGTCTACGCTGTTTTCGTTTCGCAGCCTCCCTGTAAACATTCCTATGACTCGACGACGAGTATCGAGGTTGTCCTCGTCGAGACTGCTGTGCCCTCGGATTGACCTCCTGTCCCATGTCCCCGACAGTACCGTCATCTTCGCCATTCTCATCCTTCTCCTCGTAGTAGTATTCGTTGCTTCGATCGAGGTAATCGTCACCCCGCGCTGTCGTCTCCTCGTCTTCCTCTTGTCCCACCAAACCGTCACGTGCGTCCCAACGGCGCCGATCGTCTTGGGTTGACGATCCCGCAGCATACCCACCGCCGCGATCTCTCGTCGATGAAAACCCATCACCGATCGTTTCCTCCTTCTTCTCCTCCTCTCCGACACCCTCTTCCTCCAACAACCCCAACTCCCTCGCCTCCACCACCAACTGCTCCTCCCTCCTCTGCCACTGCTCCACCCTTTCATCATTCGACGCTCCCGATCCAAAACCTGCTGTATCCCCTCCCGCACTCGCATCATTTCCTCCCGCGCGCGGGCCTGCTGTTCCCGTGTCGTATCTCGTACGGCTTGCGCCACGGCCTCTTGAATCTGGATGGAGGAGGCTTCGTCGACGAGTTGTCGGAAGGAGGGAGAGGCGAGGTAATCTTGTTTTTGTCGTTGGAGTTCTTGTGCCATTTGTTCCGATTGGGATTGTAGGGCGGATTCGTATTCTCGAGCGAGTTCCTCTCGTAGTTTTTGTTCGGTTTGATTTCGGTAGCGTTCCATTTGTTCCTTCATTTGTTGTTTGTATTTTTGTTCGAGTTTTTGGATGGTGTCTTGCATGATTTGTTGTTGTTGTTGTTGTTGATTTTCTGTGGTATCTCGATCATCGTCATCATCATCGTTGTTGTTGTAGTTCGATCGTTTGGATTTCAGCTGTTGTAGTTCCATTCTTGCCTCGTGAAGCATTCGCAGGGATGCCTCGTATTCTTGTTCGAGGGATTCGTGTGCCTCGGTGAGGGTATCGAATTGTTGTCGGAGTATCCTTGCGGCATTATTTTCTTCTTCTGTGGTGGCTTGGTTGGAAGGGGCCTCCTCATTGTCAGTCATGGACATGAACTCGACATCGTCCTTGCCAATGGCAGGACCGAGACGTTTCTTTGTTTTTGAGAAAAGTAAAAGAGCATTCCCGAAGGACGACAGCCATCCAATCTTTCCCGCCATGGCCGTCAAGCGGAATGTAACACCGTCCATCCAATCAGCAACCAAATGAAATGGGGTCAATGCCGTCGTCATCCATGCATTCCGATACGAATATCGCTCCGTTGTCTTCCGACTCGCTTCGTCCAAATCTACCACGTCATCGTTTCCTTCCGCGGGATATCCCGTCGAATAATCCCCATACTTGTTCTTCTTCTTCTTCATTAACTTCTTGTCACCGTGTTTTGTTTTTTCCTTCTTGGCACTCTCGCCATCCTCATGAGTATTTCTTTTCTTGTGAAGGATATCCAGCTTTCTCCATGACTTGTGCAGAATCATCGTTCGAAGGATCCACAGGGAAAGCGATGCCGTGATTCCCATGACCACCATTGCTGCTGCTGTCGACGAGGAGGATGATTCAAAGTGGGGAGAAAGGGAGAGAAATTTGGTGAACGGTTCCAACGAAAGGAATGCAACGTTGTGATTGTGGTGGATCCCGAGTCTTTGATGCAACGCGGAGAGTTTGGACGAAATGGCTCGCATGGACAATGGGGACATGACCACATTCCTCCGTTTTGATAACGAAATCAGCCTCTTGTCGCTGTTATTGCCGTAGTCGCTGCTGTTGACATCCCCCTTGTCTTCTTCCGCGGACTCCACGTGATCCACCTCGTAATATTCATACTCGTCGTCGTCCCCCGAATGTTCTTCCTCGTCCAATTCGTGCAGAGTGTAAAGCGAGGCATCGCCGCCGCGAAATTGGAAGGGACGACACCGACGTCCGACGGAAATGGCAACGGCGCGACGGCGAAGATTCTTCATGGTGGCATCAATCCGAGATTCCACCGTTTCTCGTTTGGGAGTACCAACGGCGGAGGTCAATCACGATGCTTCTCGACCCATGGATGGCGCGATGGAGGCTTGGTTTCCTGTGGATGGGCTCGAGAGGGGAGGCAGGAGACCCGGTTTCGTAGGGCGGATAAAAGTATTACGTAAGGATTGATGATGATGATGTGTGAGGTGTGGATTTGGCACATCACGGGAGGATGACGTAATTACTGATACAATATATGTATCCTTTTTTACTTCGATACAAACGGTTGTGTGGTGTCAAAGTGTATCTAAAAGTTAATAAAAAATTATTCATTTACGCATGCCAAGATTTCATCACAGATCCGAAATTGTGGATGATCAAGGTCCACTGGGACATACAAACTAAACTCAAAATTCGCAACAAATACTTATCACGCCCAAATAAGAACAAGAACACAGCGTCAGCAGTTATAATGTGATACTGTGATACACTCCAGCTTCTTTCCTTATCCTCGGGCTACTTCTCCAGGCACCGCAGTAATCGCAAACCCTAAAACCACGCAGAGATGAGGTCGAACAGGTTTTCTGATGACAGGACGAGAACACCAAAGCGCTCGACTTGTCGGCATACAACTCCCGCTAGCTTCTCCAATAATACAACAACTCCTCTGAGGAAAGCATATTATATAAAAAAATCGTGTTGCAATTATCAAACATGATCGAAGGAGGTGACGAGGTCGTCATTCGCATGAATGTTACTGACATTCTGGTTCTTACTTCAGCTGGACTGAGTATAATCAAGTCACTTTTATCCGTTGGGACATATTCGTACTTCCATGTTTTGTTGTCTTTGATCGAGTTGACCTGTACAGTGCTGGCACTTGCAATTTTTGTTAATGAGGATTTTCTAGGCTTCGATGGCACCGTACCAGAATTCGGAAGTGATGATATTTACATCTTTCTATTGGCCTTCGTATCATCGTGCGTTGTAGAGGTAATTGACGTCCTGTTCACATACAAAACTGTGTCTGCATACAAACATGTGAAACGGCAAAACAGTGACAACCTTCACCTAATAGCAACAGCAAAAAGTTTGGCGAAGTGTACTTATATAAGCACAATCCTATTTGCTGCTGCTCTTGGTGCCATTTGTCCGATACTTTCTTTCTGGAAATCAGGATGGGCCATACAATACTTTTCTCCATCAGAATTTTCTCCACAGAATAGCAAATTGCTTTTGGTCAGCTTCATAATGATGCTCAGTGCGCAGGTCATACTCGCTTGTGTTGCTATTACATTCTTAGTGAGCAGCACAGTCCTACATCGTCTGAATTCGGCAACTATCTGCCTAAATATCATTCAATCACCTGCCAGTATCATCTTTTATGTTGTCTTAGCGCGAGTTACAGGTGCAGAGGCTGGTAGTCTTACATATTTACTGATGCTTGGTGTTTATCAGGGCATTGAAATGGGAGGCGAGGGTGCACGTATGATGTTCTGGGTAGCCGCTGAAGAAAAAGGTCTCGCAACACTCGAAAACAATGTGAGCGACAATGATAATAAAAATTGTTCTCTTCAGTGGGATGAACCAAATGTGGAACCGCAAGACGACTACAGTTGTTCGGAGGAATAGGGAGGTAGGATCTCAATGAATAAGAAGTGCGAGAACATCTTATTCATGCTTCTCTTAAAATCTAGAAAACCACACTTTTTCCTTCAGCACAGTATTTTAAGTGGTATTGTTATTTTCATTATGGCATTCTCTTCACATGGCTTTTTATGACACCATCACATATTGAACCCGCCTCTTCACACTCCAACACATATGCAGTTACCTCTCTATTGGATTGTCTCCCTTTGTGGTTGTTCATGGTCACTGAAGTGAGAGATGACACAGGGTGGGACAGAAAGGCACCCATCCTTTTTACTGGCCCCCTTGTACCATTGAAAGTTGTAATTTTGCCCCACTTTTATGATCATCAGTGTGTATTCTTCCCATTTTGTAAGAATTGTAACTCTTCGTTATTATTTTGTCTTGCATCAAGAAGCTCCTTCACAATGCTCTCCTTATTGTATTCTAGCAGCTGCTGATGCTTCTGTACAGTCTCTTTGGATATTGTGAATCCACTTTAATCCCAACAAGGTGCTTTGATGGAACAAAAGCTTAAATTTTAGTGACAGGTTGA
>JALLPC010000949.1:0-10848 GCA_036940045.1 Stephanocyclus meneghinianus | reverse complement strand
ACGTAAATTAAACAATTTCCTTTTCTTGACACATTATACAATATTTATGCAATGGAATTTTGACAATGTCCAAGATACCATACAAATCAAAGCATTCTGACTGGTCTCAAACAAATCACCTGTTCCCATGGACTATGTCCCACAGAGATGATCTGGTCCTATTTTAAATAATGCTTCTGACTACCGCATGTGAGTACCACATCTGTCATGTGCTCTCAACTGATGGGATCCACAAAAATGACTTGAACTTGAGCTTTATATGGAAAGTTGCTTTTGCATCTTTTAGAGCTAGTTTGATATGAAGACCAGCCTCAATCTCAGTTTGACTTGAGAGACTTCAAAGCATATATCAAAGACTCCATTTGTCCATGGCCTCACATGGAAGGTTTCTGGAACCAGAGACTAAAGCTGCATTAATTGAACACTGATCATTCTTTTGCTTGCAAAAGTAAATGACCACATCCTTCCACTCTTTGGATACAACATATTGGATGGTGTTGTCTTAGAGTGAATGCCAACAAAGGTCCCAACCACTTTTCAACAATCGAGTTTGCACTTCCCATCAGAACCTGACCCTGGGTTAAAGATGGTGTTAGAAGAGGTGCATGTGGCTGCCAGTGCACTGTGATCTGTAGCATTTGTGGAATGGGAGACGTGTGAAATGACATCACTAACAGGTGAGGAACCATCATCTTTCACTGTCAATAATGCATTAGGTAAAAACCAGTGTACGTTACTTGTAGTCATTCAAGAAAATATTGAGAAAATCATTGCTCCAGCCATCATTTGACATGCATGAAACCTTCCCACCAACAGCTGACTCATCAATAACATGGAGCCATTAATGGAACTTAGCACAGTGCTAGCCCAGACTCCATTTGTTAGATTCTCCCTCATAACACATCTTTTAAATAATGTTGTGGAGATGAACACATTCCATGAAAAAAGTTTTGATACCGGCATACTGACCCTTACCATCAAAATAGGCACGTCATATGCTTTGGAGTTCCTTATCTTTCTTTAGAATACAGTGTTCCTCAGGGGAGCCTGTGTGCCATGTTGTCTGGAGCAAACAAAATGGCATCATTTTTCTGAAATGTTTCAAGACTTTGAATGGAACAGTTGTCTGATTCTCATTGAGCAATGATTCTACAACCTTAAGGGACAATGTGTTGTACCTCTCCAGGTTGAACATGTTGGCAAATCTGCAGCACTGTGAATCAGGAAGATGCCAAAGTACGAATCATTTGTGGCACTAAAGTTTGATAAATACACCATATTTTTGCAAACACAATTTTGTTTCCATGTTACCAGTGAATTTTTTTCCAATCTTTCTCAGACTATTGCTAAGATAAAGAAATACTTCACCTGTCACAATTTGAAACCTTACACTCCTACTTGTATTGTGTATTTTTGATAACCATTTATTGACACCAGCCTTCATTTTTGCATTCAATTTGAACTGGCCATACAAGTTCCCCTTAAAATACCTCAGCTAGAGCTGCACATTCACATAGGTTCAATACTTACTCAGGTGCATTCACGCATACTCAATTCCATTCAATTGCATTAAATTGCCCTCAAAGGTGTGCACATACACAGTCAAATGCATTCAATTGTATTTAATTGCATCCAATACTTGCTCAAAGGTGTTCACACATGCTTAAGTGCATTCAATCTCATTCACACTTGCTCAAAGGTAAAGGTGTTCATGTGCACTCAATTGCATGTAGGAATCAGTTGTAATGTGCATTAAGCTGTGTTCAGACTTACCCATAGAGGTTCACATACACTCAATAGGTTCAATTGCAATCAAACCTACTACATTGCAATTTTTCAAGTTACAGTGAATTCAATACTCACTCAAAGATGGTCACATGCACTAAGCACATTCAGGGGTCGTCAAACTCCCTCAATGGCATTCAGTCCATGCAGAGAAATAAATGCTCAATGGATATTTGAAGCAAAGCATGCGAAGGTCCCATAGACTTGCTCTTCATGTCTGTTGGATGTTCTGCAACATTCTGTGGCTATTCGGATTTTCCAAAAGAATAATGACATCAAACTTTAATCTTGGGAAGAGGTTTTGGTGAGAATGAGATCGGTGACAAAAATAAGAAGTATGTTATTGTTGGAAGTCTTTGTATCTGGAAAATCAATGATCTATGTCACAATTAATTGATTCTAGTTATCTTGCTGATAATTCTCTTAAGTTCTTTTAATTATGATTAGAATCTTTAGAGATAATGCTTAGACTGTCTTGGGACTGTCTTATGATTCAGTCTTGGCTGGGTCTTGCAGGAGCCAAAACATTGTTTAATTCCCATTCTCCAAGTTTGAGCTAAATTTAATTGCTAACAGCCTCCCAGCTCAAAGCTCTGTCATGCTCTGTTGCTTACTCATCCAAACCTATGTGCTGTGGTATGTGCCTGTTGAATATAGCTGATGTTACATTCTTTGTGAAGATGTCAGCGTAATTTCTTTCTCCAGTTACATGTCTTATGACCAACAGCCCCTGGTCTTTGAGTTCATGCAGAAAATAATTTTGCACATCAACATGATGTGTTCTGCTGCCTACACTCCAACTATTGGCAATATCCACGGTGCCTAAATTGTCCATTTCTAGTATCATTGGCAGTTCAACTGCTAGCTCCCATGACTCCATCAAGTGGTAGACATATAGTATGTCCTGTGCCACCATGATACCTGCTGTTATCTCTGCCTCTTTCACTGATAACATCACAAAACTTCTGAGTGACACTGCAAAATGCAATCAAAGTGTCATTCATGAATTCTCTCCCCCCTGATATGCTTTTATGGTCATCCGGGTTTGTAGCATAGTCAAAATCTGACCAACAATGTATCTTGAACTTGAGTTTGGGACTCCATAGCCCCTTTGGTGCTAGTACCAAACCCCTATTTTTGTGTGGGTGACACACATTATGAGTGTCATTAGTGCCCAGATGTGAGCCATCCTAGGTGCAGTCATTTGCTTAACTAGTCCTTGCACAGCATTGAAAATATCTGGACATGACCATTGCATCATAAATATGCATGTTGCAGTAGCTGACCAGTACATCTTTTAGAAGATCGATTGCTACCATCCCTTCTCCATCACCTTTTATGAGTACCTCCCCAGCAACTGCAGGTGTCTTTGACACAGGACTGTCAACTGGTTTATACTCCTCCATGAGTTTTTGTATGAGAACAGGCTGTGTAAACTTGATTTTTCCCATTCCATTTTCATCACAATTAAAAGCAAGTTGGCTCCCTATGTACCTGGTAAGTTTCTCTCTACGCTTGAATGTACATGCCTTCTTTAAGTCACTTGGACTTGTTCAATCAGTGAGGGGAGTCCAAGGACCATGACGTCATCAATCCAATCCACAAACACAACCATTGCATATCAACCCAGACAAAATATAAACACAGGTCTGCCTTGGATTGCTTGTAGGTCATGTCTTTGATGTGCTTTGCAAATGTATTGAAGAAACAGTATGCGGCTTATTTTGTACCGTACAGTGGTACATTCATGCATAGTACTACACCACTTTCTCAAAATTCCCCAAATCCATCCAGTAATTCTATGTAGAGTTCTTTGCCATTCTCAAATATTCCTTGAAGGAATGCGCCCTCAACATCAATTATGGCTGACATCCATTCAAGATTCATGCAATATAGCATGAGCAGGATATGCACTCTAATGGGATTAGTAGTGGGAGTGGCAATAGAGTCTGATGCATAGCGACTCCATCAACTTGTTTGTATCCCCTAGTATTTAATCTTCCCCTACATGTCCCATTGGATTTTAACTTCATTGCCCAAGTAGTTGTAAGAACCTTTGAACCTTTTGGAAGTGAACTCCTTTAAAGAGGCATAAGTGAATTATACTGATCAAAGTGCACTTTTTTGTTGCCTATTTTCTTGCACCATTTTTCAACATCAGGGCTTTGCATGGCTTTCTTGAAATTTAGGACCTTCAGCTTGCTAGTGTGCTTTATGCTACCACCAACACCTGCCCCTATATGTTTCAGCTCAATGAACTGTATTGCCATGTATGTTGCAAGCTTGGCATGATATAGTTCCACCATTTCTCCTAGGCATCTCAACTCAATAGCAGGGCATAAGTAAGCCTATCTGGAGTCTTAATGATGCACCTGGAATGTGAGACTCAATTGGCACTGGATGTTGTCACAACAGGGTTACTCCACATCACTTTGCCTCTTGGCTTTGATGCATGAGTGTCTAGCCCGGTCTGAATTTTAGTAGAGACATCACAATCAATGTCCGATTCAGGCCCTAATTCATTTTGTCATATCTTTAATTTCATCAAAGCTTTCTAGTTTGATGAGACTAGAGACATCATTTGTAAAGAACATTCTTTTAAGCCATATAACATCAAGAGTAACTCTGACTCATTCAGTTTGCATGTCCAACATTTAGACACTATCACTTTTGTTATCAGAATACCCTATGAACATCATTGTGGCACCCTTGTCACCTGTTTTGGAGTCCTTGCCTCCAGCTATGACTCCTGCTTCACCCCATACACATTGCTTCCTAGACCATGTGGTGGTGACCGTACCACCAACCTTGACCACAACTAGCCCATTTAGCTGAGTTTCACACAATATTACCTCTTGTGCCACTTTGGACCGCATGTGATCAGGTACCATTGCCCCTCACATCATTGAATGAGCCCTTCCAGCTAGATATGGAAATGCTAGCTTAGCCACGCTGTTGTGCTGATGGCTGTCACGTGACATAAACTCGAAATCTAATGGCTGCAGTGCAACCCAATCACAACTCCCAGTGCATTTGCAACCTTTTGATTGTCTCCTGTTGAGTCCAAATGTACATACCTTACAGGTATACTGTGCATCTATAGCTTGTGCATGTGCTCCCATGTCCATTCAAGCATGTAACTTTTAGTCACAGTGAAGTCACTCCATTTCTTGTCTGTGGCTTCACACAATATGACCTCCAGTATTGTTGCATTCTCCATAGACTTTACTGTAGTCTTTGACAATTCTAAATATTGTCTGTGACCCAATACATCAGATTTCTGAGCCACTGACTCCTTTCTTACATTTTTCTGTTTGGCCTTTGATTTAGCACAGTGCTTGCATGTCTGCAACGTGCCACATGCCATAACCCATCCAAGCTTCCTTGCGGTCTTTCACAAAGAGTCTTTGTCTTGATGACCCAACAGACAATGGGCCCTATCGATGCTAAGCCTTGCCCACATTTGTTACTGGAGACAGTGATTTAAGCAGTGCACATAAACTTGCATGCATATATTGCCCCCTTTTTCTGTGGGCACTACTATATCAAAATTTATGACTCCTCCCATGTAATTTTCAATACAAATTAATGACTTGCTGCCACTCGTTATCTTCCAGCCTTACTTGTGCAACAGCTTTGACATGCTTAGGAGGTTAAAGTTATGACCCACACTATAACTGCAGTCCTAAAGTACTGCCTGCATTCTCTTGTTGCCATTTTTAGTCACAAAAACACCTGGGATGTCAATAACAGCAGTAGACTCCATTGCCCTGCATGTGTGCCCAAGGCTATACATTTTTGTACCCTGCATGTTCTTGGCACCATTGTTGTTACTCTATGTCACATGGGTAATTGCACCTGTGTTGCAAATCAACATGCCTCCTTTGCGCAGTATTGCCAGAGTGTCTTTGTATCCTGTTTGAAGCAATGTTACATCAACTCCCAATGTCTTGGGATCAAATGACCTCAATGACACCTCAATGTTTGATGATTCTGACTCATTCTTCACACTCTTCTCCTTGTACCATGCAGGGGCCTTCTTGTGAAACTTCTTGAAACATTCTGTCTCCTTATGTCCTTTCACACCACAAAAATTATACATCTTGTTGGAGTTACTGTCCCTTGTATTGCCCCCATCTGCATTGTCAGTGCATCCTCCATGCAATTCTCCTTTGAGTTTCTTGCATTGCCATGCTTTGAATCGTCATACCTTGCCACAGTTTTGGCATTTTCCTTTAAATGTTCCTTCACCATCAACAACTGAGACATATACCTCTTTATCATTTCTGTACCCTTTACTCCCACTCTTGGTGAGTTGCTGGAACTCCAACATGTCATTGCACAATCTGTCAAAAGTGGGACTGCCTGACTTCAACTCATTCTTGTATACGATGCATCATTGTTCTTTCATGCCATCATCATGCACAGTTCGTGGTCAGTCTTGCAACCTCATATTTGTCCATTACCCTGAACACATCATTATAAAAATCCCTTGCATCTTTTAACTGGAGTTGATCTAGTTCTACCTCCAACTCAATCATAGCTCTTGCATCAGAGGGCTTGTTGGCCTTCTTGGCCTTCTCAACAAACTCCCAAACCATTGGGATAATCATCACTCTTTTTTGCCCCATCAAGACAATACCATGACTCTTGCCCTGCCCCAATGCAATAATTGCACACAGCTTCTTGTTCACTTTGTACAGCTCCACAAGATGCACGTTGGTGGGATTCATGATGTTGATCATAGCAAACTCTGATCCGGTAGGGCAGTTTGTCATCAAAACAAGATCCAATGCATCCCCAATGCCCATGAATTTGGCATAAGCCTCCATTTTTCTGACATTAACACCAAAACTCTCCATCTTGCTATCCCAATATGGAATCTTGCTTAGGCTGTTATCAGTCATCTTCAAGTTATTGTTCAATCTTCAGTTTCTCTTGAATGCTTGCACTCTTTGGACTTCCTCGATTACTTCAAAGTATGTTGGAAGTCTTACTAGCTGACAAATCAACAATCTAAGTCATAACTAATAGATTCCAGCTGTCTCACTGATAATTCTCTTAAGTCCTTTTAATTATGATTAGAATCTATAGGGATAAGGTTTAGACTGTCAGTCTTGGCTGGGTCTTGCAGGACTCAAAACATTGCCTACTTCCCCTTCTCCAGTTGGAGCAAAATTCGATTGCTAACATTGTGTTGCCTTGTTTTGTGTGTTTTGAATTGAAATGATGCATCTGATGCCTGGAATTCAATCAGCATTTTGGTGTTTCTTGCTTGCTTACCCCAGTGCTTACCTTTTCCTCGATCTTCTCTTATTGCTCTCCTGATCCAACAACCCCAAACAACACTTCTTTGTTTCTTTAAGAGATGTCCAGGTGACACCATCAAAAGCTAAGAGAAATCTCCATGTTCATGAAGTATCATCAAACTAATAAGGGTTGTTGAATTGCTTAAGAGTGGATTAATCACAATCAGGTCATGCTCTTACACTGGCAATATGGATGTGATAAAATATATAAAACACAAAAACAATGTGAAGAGGTCTCCACCTTCTCTTATATGGACATATCAATCCAAAGAGTGTATTGATGAAAATGGGTAAGCATTTCATTCCTTGCTGTAATTACTCACTTCCAACTTTGATTGACATGCTACTTCATTGGACAGTTAGTAAAGGTGGTAGGTGTCAACTTATAATGGGTTGCACAATACTAGATAGAGAAGTTGGTAAAGGTAGCAGGCATTAGCACTAACAGTAGGCAGTAAATTTATTCATTGAGCAGTTTGTAAATGTGCAGGCAACACCAGTAAAGTAGTAGCTAAAGCAGCAATAGTGATTGTGCTAGATATAAAGGCAAACAGTACCAATGAAACTTGACATGTCAAACATTTAGCTATCTTGAGTATTCTGTGCCTTCTTCCCCTTTAATTTCAGTGCTCTCTTCTTACAAATTCGATTTTTTAATTCTGATGTAATGTGGGTGCATCAAATTATGACTTCTTGTTTGAGCATTGTCTGCCTGCTTTTTAAGTTCACTCTTCTTACACATTGACATTATTTCAATCTCATGTAACTTGGGTGCATCAAATTTTTTCCATCTTTTGAATGTCATCTCCATCAGTTCCTCTGGGCAACTCTTTCTGCTTTGGGCCTTCCCTCCCATATATACATATCTTTTGGCCTAAAACTTCTTCATCCAGTTCTAGTCCATCCACCACAAACCTTTGAACAATGCTTACCATGTTGATTTGGGGAGAACAGAGTAGGAACAATCCTCTTACCAGAGTTTCCCTATACCTAATCTAGCATCCCATTTATCAATGTCCATTCAACTGCACAAAATTTTGCATGCATGCGGTTGCATCATTTTGTCTTCACTGTGTGAGAGCTATGTTTGTTGGGAAAAAATATCCGCTAAAAAATGAATGTAGTGTCCTGAACTCTATGAACTGATTGTATGAGTAATGGTGTCAAGTTTTACAAGGCAAAAAACTTGAACGGAATGGTTACTTAAATGAAGTTGAAGTTGCAACTTTGTACAGTTGAGTTTTTTTCTTAAAAATGAATACCCTTCAGAAAAGTAAGAGCGGTTTTGTATAAAGTTTTGGCTAAAAGTCAAAGAGCCCCCAGATGAAGAATTTGGATGACTGTGTCCTGTAAGGGGACAAGGACATAATTGTGGACAAGGACATTGAGACCTCATAATCCCAAGGATAGTCATGATGACATGTTACAAGACTGCACAATAGGCTCTTGTGGTCTCTCAATTTTCTAAATATCTTCTTTGCCATGTTCCCTGATTCATCAAAACATTAGTAAAGAGCTGAATAAGCACTTAATGTTGAAGGCAAAGAAAATTCGATGGCAAATTAAAAAAGTAGTATTCTAGACTTGTAGCAGTGCAATGCATGTTGTTCTAATATAGTTTTGAGCAAACTACATAGTTGTGTATACTGTATGTTTTCCTTGCTCTTTCAAATCATCCATATTTTTGTCATCTGTCTGATGATTGTCAGGCTCATTATCAGAATCATAGAGGAACACCTCCTCTTCTTCCTTCCCTCCAGCATAGTCATCCACATTACCATCATGGTTTTAGTTTGAAGGTACTGTTTCATCTGACTAACAATCAGCATATTTGTGGGCCACAGTCCCCGAGTAAGTGCAACATCACCCTTGACACATTTTAAGGATGAAAGGACAACTTGAGGGGTCCCCTCAATCCATTCATCACAAGAGGGGTAAGTCTTAGCCAAAAAAGTGTGTGACATGCTGCGCACAAGCTTGAACCCAGTTTGGATTCCTTTCCCAGTCACTGCCTGTTTGCTTCTTTAGAGTGTTTTCATCGGCCCATCACTTTGGGAAGCCAAAGAGCCATTCCAACTCTTGAACTCCAGACAGAACTCTTGCATAGTGGAGAAATATTTTAGGCAGAGCAGGAGCATGCACATCAAACCAGATGATGTGTTTACATTCAGCATGTGGTGGTAGAGAACATAGGGGCATACGTAGTCAAAGAAGTGGCTGAGAGCCTACACAGACAAGCCACCAATAGCAGAGGGAAGCACAGTGGAAGAGACAACCTCTTTCTTCTTGGCAGGAGCAGCAGCAGGTACAGGTGACTTCTTGGACACAGAATTGTTTGCGGTTGGCTTCATGGCAGCATCACTTGCCAGATCTTCAACTTCAGACATTTCAATGACTGTATCTTGGGATCCAAGAGAGATGGATGAAGTTATGGACACAGTGTAGAATTCATCCTAGCTGTCTTTGCTCTGGCTGGATTGAGCTTCAGCTAAAGAAACATTAAAATAAATAATAAACAGACTTACCTGCTGCGGAAGAACATCTTTCCCTGCAATGTTTCCCTTAATCTTGAGTCTCTCAATCCTTTTTTTAACACAGAAAAATTCTTCTTGATGGCACCAGTTTTGATGAATGAGTTCAATGTTGGGCTTGGATCAGCTAAGAGTCAAGTTGTTTCAATCTTGTTCCACAAGTTCCCATAGCTTAATTTCATAAGCCTTCTTCCATCTTACGGCCATTTTTGGTGCCATGGTTTCTTGTGAACCAGCATGCAAGGTTGTGTGTACATGCTCGTTGGCTGCTGTTGAAAAACATAAGTAACAGATAAACAGTCTAGTTCACTCGGTGTGATTCAAATGGCTTAAATATCCAAAAAGACTTAAATTGAAAATCTCAGCTTTTCTGGATATTTCAGCAAAATGGCTAGAATATCCAGAAAGTCTGAGATTCTTGATGTCCTGTAGATTTATACTTATTCCTCTGATCAAAGACTTAAAAATCAGAAAAGGGTGAAATCTAAGAATATCTGCCATTTCAGCTCAAAATGGCTGAAATATCTAAAAGAGCTGAAATTCACGAAATTAATCCAAGGAACTCTATGCTTACATATTATAAAGCAAAAAAGACACGAAGTATGGCTGTTAGAGCTCCAAAATGCCACACCACAGCACAATACTTTATATGGGGTATACAACAATACATTATCTACCAGGGGCAATCAATCATTCAATTGTGCATAATGCAATTCACCGTTTTTAAACAACCCCTCAGATCCCTCCCACTTCCCCTCTACTTTAGCAGTCCTTCTATGGCAGATGCTGAATTCTTTTCATCTGCTACCACATAAGACAAAGATGGTTCATCTCCTCTGGTCTTGCTTCTTCATGAAGGTCTCCTCCTCTCAAAATGTTGCATACACAATTGCTGGTGGATCAGCGGGGACCATAGATTGAAAGACTCTTCAAAAGTATGTGTGGCCAATGATCAGGGCAGTTGTAGATTTGGAGTCACATGTTGTGAGTAAATGTTATGTTGACTTTTTTCAAACAAATTACCATTTTTCTTCTTCGGATCATTTTTGAAAACAGGTTTAAAAATGATAAATACAATGATTGCACTGTGATGGTTGAAGAAGTAGATATGAGAATACCTATACAGGGAAGAGATCGGTATTCTCAGAAATTCAAGAAGTCTGCTGTAAGATATGAGATTGCTGTTTCCATTCTTGGAGGAGATATTGTTTGGCTGAGTGGGC
>JALLPC010000947.1:0-10852 GCA_036940045.1 Stephanocyclus meneghinianus | reverse complement strand
TTGACATCATTTTTCCCTGGATGTTTGGGACAGTGAGATGCAAAATGCCAAAATTAGGGTACAAAATTACAAGAGGCTCTTCCGTATCACTGCCAAACTTGTTTCAAATAAAAAATTTGGAAGGGTATTTTTGAACTTTGAACAGATACACAAATTACCGCAGTCGCCAAATACAAATACTGGTATGTCTAAAATGAAAAATGTAAGTGGATTTCACTGCTTTCTTCTAAATTTATGTTGGCCTTCTCATCTGTAACAGTATTATCATCATTCTGTACTTTATCTGGCAGTATACAATAGTGGTTGTCAAACATTTACCCATGACAACTGGACAGCTATTTGGAGCTTTTCCATAGACGGTTTTGCGCCTTGACTACAGAAATTTTTTGAATACTGTGTCATCCCTTAACAAACACTGTATTGAATATTGTCTTGTCTAAACATCTACTACATACTAACAAAATAATTAGCCTGCAGTTGTGACAGATGCTGTATGGGTTTGGGTTCATAAAGGGTTACTCCTGATTCACGGGGTTCACATCCTGTGCAAGGGAAATATAGTGATGAGAGGATCCACATTTTGGAAATTTTTGCATTTCCAAATGTTTAGGGAAAAATTACTGTCTGAATCAACAGGGCACAAAGCATGGAGGGGTTAGTGCATGGGATTGCTTTACAAATTATTGTGGATGACACCATGTTCAAAACACTACGAGGGGATGACAGCGTGTTCAATACATTGTTCTGTTTTGTTGGCGCATCCAAATTGAATGCAGTATCAAAAAAGCTCCAAATAGGTGATCCCTTATGAAAATTCTTTTACACTCCCACTCTATATTGGTCACTTAGTATCATAACTATTCTTTAGGAATGATGTCTCCACTTTTATGAAAAATTTGGGGTTGATGTCATAATGATCATACATTTGCCTACCCTGATTGCTCATGAATTTGAATTTGTTGCATTTCACATGTAATCTTGATTTGTTGATGCAGGCTATTCCATGTGGTCTTTGTTAGGGGGGTGCAGGAACCCAACAGATATGAGGCATGAGAGTCTGTCTGTCAAATCTCATAAAAAATATTACCACCTTCTTGGTCAGCTGAGAACAACAGATTCTGGCAGATTCTGGTAATTTGTGACACAGCCATCATCATTTACTAACATAATGTGAGCTAACAATCAAATGTTGTGGCAAAATGTTGAAGAGGATAGAAGCATTTTCAGCATGCACAAATTACAGCATGCCAAGATAATTTTATGATCTAGACACCATTCATTTAAGTTTGACGCTCCTCGGGTCCCAACATAATTGGTGCCAATGTGATCACAAACATGCTGATTTGTGCGTGCAACCTTTTGAAGATCATGATCATCCAAATTAGTGTGAAGCAATACAGTCCCCAAGCACTCAAGACATCTCCATATTCATACACTGCCACCTGCGATGAAATGGCAAAAATTCAGGACCTGATGGTGATCATTTTGGTTGATTTGTTAACACTTAATCTTCATTCAGATTGATATCACAATTGCACAAACCAATGAAATTGGATGCAAATTAATTCATCAATTGGGCAAGAGAGTCATTGACATTTCATGGGATCAATGCTTCAATTAGGTCTAATTCTATTTTTTGTCGACCGCAGGCACCATCGGCAGCATGGGGAGGATGACACCACATGAGCTATTTTGGGAGCTATACCCCATCATTGTAAAGGCTCATCTCTCCCTGCTACTCTGCTGCTGCTTCATTGTCTTGTTTTGTGGTGGGCAATCTCCTAACATTATTCTTCTCTCTCTTGTAAACCATTCTTTATCTTTGCATTTTTTCCGACAAACACAACAATCAAAGAATACCCCAGCTAGGAATTGGGCACACATACACCAATAATGTGGATACTTCATGAAGGTTGCTGACAAGCTACCTATGCTAGTTACTCTCTAATGGAGTTAGGAGGAATTAATTTTTTGTACAATCAGTATACTTCAAATATTAGAATTGTTTTTGGTTTCCACAAGTTTGGGAAGATGCCAGATTTAGCACAAAGCAATCGATTGGCTCATTAATTAGTTAGCAGCTATTTTCTGCAACTCAATTGATTAGTGCTGTCTACCATTACTAACTAATTTGTTTGGCAATCAAGCAAACAAACATGGGAAAGAAAGTGGAAGTTGATGAGTCATTCAAGGATGTCCATGTCACAAAAATTGATGGGCAACCAATTGACGTAGATATGATGATGCTCAAAAAGGAATAGATGGCCATGACTGCAAGCATCCCAACAACTAATGGGGGTGGATTGCACAGACATGTGGGCATGCTCCTCAAAAAAGCTGAATATGTTGCATTTTCTCACAATGCCAAATGTTTTGTAATTTGACAAAACCTGGTCTGTTTCCAACTTCTGTCAAACCAAATGTTTCAGTTGTGAGAGCAAGACAGGTGGCAAAACACAGAGAAATATTTGAATTCGAAACTTACCTTGGAGTGGCACAGACATAGCACAACAATATCAAGCAAGCTGTTGATTCTGAATGGCTAGAAGCTATCTGAAGCCAACTCTTGGTTTCATCCACTTTACCCAAAATGCAATGTTGGACCATTTACATGCAAACGGTGTCAAATTGGATGACAATGACATTGCCGACCTGGTCCCAAAGCTTTGTGCACCTTGGGACTAGAGTGAGAATCCGGCATCAAAATTTGCATGGGACAACAAACTTGAAAAGCAACTCACCAAGACATCTGTTAATGATAAACCAGCTGTGCACATCACACTTGCAAAAGCAGCATTCCAAGCCACCAGTGAGTACAGAGTAACACTCAAAGCATTGAGAGCAAGGACCCAGCAGACCAGACATTTGCAAATTTCTGCACCTTCATAATTGCTGAATACAGCAAACATGATAAAAATGACATGACAAAAGCTAAGTCAGTCAAACTTGGTATTGCAAACACCACCATTCGAAAAGAAATGGAACTTACTGAAGCCAACGCCCATGCTGCTGAAATGGCACTCACTAATGGTGAAATCATCCAGAACATCCAGGCTGCAAATGAGAAAAGAATGGAAGCATTCATGGATTTTACGAAGGAGATATTCTCAAGCAATTCATTGCCACCAGCAAGTCCACACACACAAACAATAGGGAAAATGGTGGTGGCAATGGCAATAGTAGTGGATCTTCCAACTACCAACAAGCTAAATGTAGTGCACATGGCAAGCAATTTCATCTGAAGATTCCCAATGAAAAATACTGAAATCTACCAGAGAACGCTGCCGCCCACCCTGAAGGTACAGGGTGTGTAATAATAACAGCAACAATTCCAGCTTAGGGTGCATGGGGCAAGATGATACTGAGTAATGGCAACCAGGAAAGTGGAAATCAATAAAATAACCAAATCTTGCCTACCTGGTTGCCACTGGTCCAATTGCCCCACCCCTTGCAAGACCCATACCACAGCCATTGCCTAGCCCATATTAAAACAAAAGCCCACACCACCATATGAACGCCGTCATCAAAAACACAAAGCCAACTTTGGTGCGGAGACAGCTTTCATCAACCTATAATGAATATAGGACTGGTGCATTAGATTCTGGTGCAATGAATAATTACAACAAACCTTCCAATGATTTACCCATTATTGGACTGTCAAGCAAAGAGAACACTGTTGCATTTGGACAAAGTAGCCAAACCACTCACCAAGCCCAACTCCCAGTGAAAGAACCTCACATGGAGGCACAACACACAGACATCCTGCAGGTGCTCAGTCATAATTCTCTCCTCAGCATTAAAGTGGTATCCAATAACAGATACACTACAGTCTTCCATCCCAATGACATTGGTGCCACCATACATTCACCTAACACTTTTGACATCAAACTTCATGGTAAACCAGTGATCCACAGTTATCGTAATGAAAGTTGACTTTGGTGCGTACCCCTAAATATATATGAAAATTTAGATGATGATGAGTTACTCATACCGGACACATGATTTCACCAAGAGGCAATCTACAAAGTAAATGAGCTTTGTCAACACAAAAGTAGTTCTTTTCCTGCATGTCACATTAGGTTTTCTAACAAAATCAACATTATTAAAGACCATTCGTAATGGTAATCTCAACACATTCCCTGGCCTCACTTTTGCAAATGTGAACAAGTTCTTTCCCAAATTGAACAAAACTCAAAAAGGTCATATGAAGAAGCAGTGTCAAGACACACAATCAACCAAAATATGTGAAATGCCAAACGACCTATTCACTGACACAATCATACAAACCAGCACAAAACAAAAAGATTCCTACTTACTCATTTTTGATGCCACGAAGCGCTCTATGTACACCAACCAAACAGGAAAGTTTCCTGTAACATTGAGCCAAGGTAATTCATACCTCATGGTTACAGTGATGGATGGCAACTTCATTGATGGGGAACCAAGAAAGACACAGGAGGCTGCATCAATTGTGAAGGCTTATCAAGCCATCATGAGTCGGTGGACAGCCACTGGTACGGTCACTCCAAATTAACATGTCATGGACAACAAAGCACCTGTAGAACTGAAAGCAGCAATCTCTGAGAACAAATGTAATGCGGCCAGACATGCACAGACCAAACATTGCAGAGCGGGCAATCCAAGTGGAAAAAAGCATATGAAATCTTGCTGCAACGGCTTGCCCGACAGATTCCCAATATATGAATGAGGTGAACTCCTCCCACAGATATTCCTCACCTTAAACCTCCTCCAAGTGTCAAACATTGCACCAACAGTATCAGCATATGCCTATCACCACAGGCAATTTGATTACGATCAATGCCCTTGGCATAACGGGCCGCCCTATCCAATTCTACATTAAGCCTAAAAGGAGGCAAGCATGGGGAGACCACTACGAGAATGGATGGTACTTATGCACATCTCTGGAACATTATTGCTGCGACGAATATTTGAAGAAAACAAGAACAAAATGGGTGTAAGATACAGTATTTTTCAAGCATCAATACATTACATGACCCACCATCAGCCCAAGGATGCAATCGTCAAAGCACTGCAAGATCTTATCCATGCAATAAAAGGTGACACCAATACAAACTAGCCACACAAGTTAATGTAATCCAACAATTACAATATGTTTTCTCACCTGGTTATAAAGCCATGCCCAAGCAATTTATCCCTGAATGCAAAAATGCTGCCATTCCAAGGGTGGATGCCAGTGCAATCCCATGGGTGGAAACTGACACTGCTCCAAGAGTGCAGTTTGATGAAGCTGCACCAAGGCTACAGATTTATGATTCCAATCCAAGGACATCAATGGATTGTCAAAGGATGAATCAGCGGTAGCCCACGCCCCTGACAGTGAATCCAGAGATGCCTGCACAGTTGCTTGTTAAGTTTCCAGCCACGCACTTGCAACATTGTGCACCACCAATAGTTGACAAAAGCAGCATAGCAGACAGAGTAAAGCAAAGATGTGCTTTTATACAAGCAGCACAACCTCAATTTCTGAGTAGCAGCATTGCCAAGTGCAAGAAAGCAAGACATCAGAGGAAGTTCACATGGTCATCAACATGGAGACTGGTGAATTGCTGGAATACCAAAAATTATTGCATCACCCACGTTTTAAGAAGAATGGAACTTTCCACAGCAAACAAATTCAGATGATTGGCCCAAGGCATTGGAGGGTGAGTGAATGGAACAAATACAATTTATTTCATTGACCATTTGGAGGTACCAAAAGACAGATGGAAGGATTTGACGTACATTAAATCTGTCTTCACCATCTGAACAGAAAAGAAGGAACCAAATCAGATGAGTGCGACAATGGAGGAAAACCTCCTCATCTACCCCAACAATGTGGTACCCCAACAGCTAACTATTCTTGAACAGCATGACCAATGTCTGGTGCAAGATTTGAAACCCTCAACATTTCCAAATTTTGTTTGATGATGCCCCTAACTCAACCTGAGTTTGCATGAATACAGATGAGCAATATACCAGAACAAGTAGGCCACAATGGATGGCTGGGTTTACATCAAAATCGGCTGAGGCATGTGCAGTCTCCCTCAAGCAGGTTACCTTGGTCATGATCTGTTTGAAGAACAATTGAACAAAGAGGGATACTTTCAGTCCAAGATTTGTTCTGGCCTATGGAAACACAAAACAAGGAAAATACAATTTGTGTTAGTATGTGACAATTTTGGTGTCAAATATATCAAGCAAGAAGACTTGGACCCCCTCTTCAAGTCACTCAAAAATATTATGATGTTACGCTTGACCAATTGGGACATAATATGTGAAAAATTACCCCAACTGGGACTATGAAGGAGGATAGTTGCATCTGTTGATGCAACCATATTTAATTAAGGGACTAAAACAATTCCATGTCTCCCCCCAGTGGAAGCGGTCCATTCCTCCTATTCACATGTTCCCACAAAATACAGTGCAAAGGAACGAGTCGCCAAATGCAACAAGGCCATTGCGGCTGGCAAAAATGCACAAAAGCATGCACAAATGGTCACAGGAAAAAATTTATCGTATGCACGAGGGGTTGATATCATCCTCCTCACTGCACTCAGCACACTCACTGAACAACAGGCAACACCCACAAAAGAAACCATGAAACACGTCAGCCGATTTCTAAATTTTGTCACAACACAGGAACCCTTCATACTCACCTATCGCAAAAGCAATATGGTGCTTGCGGCTCACAGCAATGCAGGTTACCTCAACAAGGAAAACAGTCGCAGCCACACCAGGATACATCACTACCTATCAGAAAACACAAAATTCCCCCCTGACAAAGATGCCATTCTCAACATTGTCAAAATACTTAAGGTGGTGATGTCCTTGGCAGCCAAAGTAGAGATAAGCAC
This sequence comes from Stephanocyclus meneghinianus, assembly GCA_036940045.1. Lineage (NCBI taxonomy): Eukaryota > Bacillariophyta > Thalassiosirophyceae > Thalassiosirales > Thalassiosiraceae > Stephanocyclus > Stephanocyclus meneghinianus. The sequence continues at coordinate 3,977 of JALLPC010000947.1, read as the reverse complement.
ACTGTATATTGATACATGCAAGGCAGTTGGAGAACAAAACATTCTCAAGGAAATGGGGCACCTCCAGCCCGCCACACCCATGCAGATCAACAATCCGCCCTCTGAGGCAACAATTACTTGTCGCATTCAATCAAAACACACAAAAGTGATGGACATGTGCTTTCCATTGGTTGCATGACCAAGCAGTCAATCAAAAAACAATTCCTATTTTTCTGGCACCCATGACCCCTGAATTCTGCCAACTACTGGACAAAGCATCACCCCCCTGCTCACCACATCAACATGAGATCCAAGTTTCTTACACCATTCAAGACATTATTTGAGTTGTGTGTACAAACAGCACACTCTCCTGTAGGACCCATGGCATCAAATGTGCTAGCAATCAGTAACTGTAGAGTAACTTGAGGTACCCCCTAGCAGCTAGCAGCTCTCCACCTGATCTAGTAGTTGCTAAGTTTTGGTAACTATAGTACTACCTATTATTTCATATATGATTCAGCAGACTAGCTTGAGCCCCCATGTAACTGTCACAGGTTAGTGTCAGATTTTCTGAATTTGTGTCCGATTTCTGGACGTGCAAGACCCTAATGTAATATCTGGACATAAAGGAAAATCAAACTTGAACCAAAATCAATCCAATACTTCTCCACACTACCTATGATTCCAAAACAGCCCAAACCACTGCCCCAGAAGCTTCTGACTGCATCCATTTCTCACTACCATAGACCACTGACCACCATCACCACATCCATCAACATCGTGTCTCTCTATCAAACCAATCCAAAAAATCAGCTATTTGGTGAGACATCATAGGTACTCATTGAATGCCAAAAAGCATTAGTGCAGAGGTATATGATTCAATCTGGAAGTGTCAGCTGATTCTGGGTCATAACTGTGAGTCAAAACTGGGGCCTGACATTGATTTTGATGCGGAATTTAATGCAGATTTTGAATTGAGGTCAAGGGAATCTAGTAAATACTGTTGAGTTTCCAGGAACACCAACAATATTTTTATTCTGAAGAAACTGGGACACAAATTTTGAGTAAATATACCTCTCATGTTTCTCTGCTGATTTCACATTTGAACAGGCACTTACTAATTGCAAGTTGATTGTCATCAACACAAATGACATGGAATAAATCCATGTATGAGGAAAACAGCTGTACTTTCCCCAAATGTTTTGGTGCAAGTCATACATCATACAATGTTTGTAATTAATTTAGTGAGTATTCAACGGATTGACATAGGCCAAGTATCTGCTCACGCATAAGCTCTATGAGCTTCCACTTGGAACCTTCAAAGGCCTTCTTCACCTTGTGCAATACAAGAGAAGTACAAAAGTCATAAGATATTACTTTCTAAGAAACAATTTTCAAAAGAAGTTTTCTTTCTCAAGAAACACCCATATCCGAGCTCCATTACAGCGAGTGCTTTGTATACTCATAGTATCTACTTTGCCTCTACCGTAATACCTATACCTGGGGAAGATCAATTTCAAAAAGTCATGGCATCATGACTCCATCTGAATTTTTGCTCCCATGTTCAGGGTGCTGGGGAGCCCACTGATGGATCCATAAAGAGTGGGTGCGCAAAAGTATTTGACCCAATTTTTCTCTATTGGAATTCTGGCAATGCACCAGGATTATTACAAGAACATTTCACAATTTAACACATGATTGATTCCGGTGTGATTTAACTCGTAATTCTGCTCACTCACCAGAATTGCGAGCGCACATAATTAACAATTTAACTTGTGTCTCATGTCTCGTGGTTCCAGTCAGTGGCCGGAAGTGCGATACGCTTGTTTGTTCAGTCCACATAAGTGAGCTGAAAAATGATATATCTTAGAATTCCTGTTGCATCTCAGAATTCCAGCTGCTGACAGGATTTATGACAAGATTGTCACATGCAGAAGAAGTATGGTACATAATAAGACAATATATCTCGTACTTCCCACCACTGGCTGGAAAAACACAAATTTTGTTCACTAAGTCCATCTACTGTAATAAAATAATATATCTCACAATTTATCTTGTAATTCTGGTCATTCACCGGAATTACAAAAGGATTGTCACGGAGGTAGTACACAATAAAAGACGATTGCCTTGTAATCCCAGTTTCTGGCCGGAACTACAAAAATTTGTTTTATTAATCATGGTCACCAGCCAGAATTACAAAAATTTGATGAGTGCACGTAAGTTGAACAATTTATCTGGTAATTCCAGCCACTGACCAGAATTACAATAATACTGTGTTAAACAAGGATGTTGATCAATTCATTTTGTAAGTTGGGCCACTGTCCAGAATGATAAGAACAAACAAGACAACATGCCAGAAATATAAGAACAATTTGTCTTTTACCTCTCCACCTTAAACATGTAACAAAATTATACTTTTGTAATAACTGAGACATTACACATTAAAGCAGTGAATGGTGAGGACTCTTGACAAAATGTCAAGTGAACAGATTAAAAATGGCCAACTCAATCAGTCATTCAATTGACGGCTAGATTTCCATTGTGCCTAAAAATATGTGTCTTGCTTGACTCGTTCCATACACAGAGTAATCAATATCATGATACTGCCCAAGTCATATCTATCAAAAGATCTTTTACATTTTACATCTGACAGTTTGAGAAGTGGAATTTCAATGTTCCTAAACAGGGACTTTGTCATTAAATACCAAGGCAACAATGTACATAGATGGTCTCATTTAGTCTAGATTTCATACACAAATAAAGAATGCAGTCCATGTAACAAGAAATACTGGGAATCTAGATTCAAGATCATAATCCAGGTCAATGACATAGATTACAATTCATAACCAAAAGAGTTGGCCTGATTTACGACAGGCCTGTAGGTTGAATATCATTATTATGACAATTAGAAGACAATGAATACATGTTTCACGCAAAAATATTTTGTCTGCAAGGGGCAGAAACTTATAGCACTGCAAAAACAAGAAACAATATTGCACAAATCAGGTGTCATGTCATGTGGGTAATACTATAAATGCAACAAAATTAATGATGGAACCTGATCAGACACTTACTCATGAGAGAATAAATCACTTTGCTACTGCAACTGAGTCAGCAAAAACATACCTATTCATCCTCAAGTATCTGGCAAGAGAACACTTCTTAAGATGGCTGTGACTTCCTTGCTCAGTGGGTGTTGCCATTTTAGTTGCCTCTAAGAAAACCGATGTAACAGTTCTGGAATCTTGCTTCAAGATCATTATCTAGGTCAATGACCTAGATTACAACCCATACTCCAATACAATCACTGTGGTTGCAACACAATTTCCAAATTGTATTTCAGGTCAATGGCCAGAATTATGACAAGATGCTATAGGTTTCTTATCATTATTATGATAATTAGTAGACAGGACGTATATGTTACAAGCACAAAATTTATTTGCCCTGAAGCAGCAGAAACTTACTCATGAGATGTTTTTTGGTTTGCAGTTAGTACTGGTAGTGCAAAAACTCAATCATGGAACCTGTTGAGACACTTTCTCATAAGATGCCTTTGCTACTGCATCCGAGTCATCAAAAAAGCAACTCAGGCTGGAGGTGCTGGCAGGAGAGGACTTACTACAATGGCTGAAACTTGTTTGCACACTAGGTGATGCCATTTTAGTTGCCTCAAAGAAAACCAATGTCACCGTTTGAGAAATCCAGAATCAACATTGTAATTTAGGTCAATGACCTAGATTACGACTCATAATCCAATATAATAATTGTAATCACAAAATCAATGTAACAGTTCTGGAATCTTGATTCAAGATTGTAATCTAGGTCAATGACTAAAATAACTTTGATCACAAAACCAATGTAACAATTCATGAAATCTAGATTCAATATTGTAATCTTGTTGTAGGCTAACTGGTAGAATTATGAGCAATAAGGCTATCTAGAAGTAGCTATATTGACTTGATTGAAAGTAGGATTTATAAGCTCAAGAATGAGCTTTA
>JALLPC010000946.1:0-10856 GCA_036940045.1 Stephanocyclus meneghinianus | reverse complement strand
CTAGCCATCACCAACCCTTGGGAGGCAGTATGTGTGGACCTAATTGGACCATACATCCTCAAGGGCAAGGATGGAACACAAATTGACTTATGTGTGTAACCATGATAGATCCAGCAACTGGAGCGTATCCAAAAACACATTTGCACAAATCGCAAAAAATGGCCCATGTAGTCCCACGCTTCACACAAATTGTGGTCATGTGTCATTTATGCACCAAAAAACACAAATCACAAATAGCATTTGGAATTCCTGTTGCGATTGTGACCCCATTGGCTGAAATGTCTTGCCCAAATTTTTTTCTATGGCATCCACTGCTTGTGTTTCAATGCTCTCAGATAAAATTTTCACTTCATGATGCAGTTCAGTGTGGAGACGACGCTCTTTGCAATTGCTATCCACCTGGAGATATACAATGAAAACTTCCTTCATTCTCGATACAAGAAGAACTTCTACCGACTTCTTAGCAAGGCAGAGCGCCAGAAACGTCATAGACGAATTCCTAGATGTGCCCTTTTATCACCAAAAGAGAGTCCATGGAGAAGAGTCTACAAATCTAGATCAGATCAAGCCCTGATCACAATGACAGGGTTAGATTTTCATACATTTGAAGCAGTCCATCAAAGGTTCAGATACTTTTATGACAATTTCTCTCCTCATTCTCAAGATGGCACCATAGTGCAATTGGATAATACGAGACGCCATCGAAAGGGTAGGCCCAGATTGATGACCTCTTGTGATGGCTTGGGATTGGTATTAACATGGATGCGCACTCGGGGCTCATTGATGGTTCTGCAAATGTTGTTTGGTATAACCCAAACAGGTACATCTAACTATTTAACATTTTGCACTCACAGTTCTTCAGGGGATGAACGATGCAAGAATAATGCGACCCAATGAAGATCGAATCCAACAGTACAAGGATAGTATTCAGATTTGACATCCTTCCCTTGAAAATGTCTGGTGTACTATGGATGGTCTTAAACTGATGATAGAGTGCTCTAGCAACGATGATGAACAGAACCGTTTCTACAATGGCTGGACCTGCGATCATTATGTAAGTGCAGTTCTTGTATTCTGTCCTGACGGAACAATTCCAATCTGTTGCTACAATGTGCCAGGCACCATTCATGACAGCAACATTGCAACAATTGGAAGGATATATGAGAAGTTGGGAGACATCTACAATCAGACTGAAGGACGATGCACAGTGGATTCTGCATTTGCAAGAAACAGTTATCCTTTTCTTGTAAAATCTTGTAAACCAACAGTGGATATGTCTATCGATGACATTCGTATAGCAAAGGAAGCAACCTCAATGCGGCAATCGTCAGAATGGGGCATGCGTGCTTTCCAATCATCATTCCCTTGCATAAAAGATCGCATTGCCTTAGAATATAGAGGACAGCAAAACTGACAATGAAATTGTTGATTTTGTTGTATAATCTTCGTGCAAGAAAAGTGGGCATAAACCAAATTCTCAATGTGTATATGCCCTCTCTCAATGAGAATGTAAATGGTATTTATATTCATTGATGTTGACTTTCTTATGGTTAAGGTAAAAAACGTAAATGCAATGGTTGTTTTTATTCAACACAATGTATTATTAAAAATCTAATCATTTACTCATTATATTCAGATAGCTGTTACACTGTCTCCTAAACATAAACATTAACATGATTACTGAACTAGTCTTTCGTATTATTCCCTTCCTCATCACTCTCATGGTCTCTTTTCCTCTTCATACGTCCTTCCATCATACTCATCATAAAAATTTGCATCATTTCTGACTGGTTTTGTAGTTGATGTTCCATCCTATGCTCACGTCTTTCTTCAGCTTCTTCTCTCTCCCGTCTGTGGCGATCTTCTGCTTCCTCCCTTTCACGGCGACGACTATCCTCAACATCCTCCCTTTCTTGCCTCCTTCTCTGTTCAAGCCTACTCTCTGTATCAGCATGTACCAGCATAAACTGCATCAGATCAGACAATGATGATTGTCCAGATTGGACAGGAGTGCTCCTAGCATGTCTTGGGGTCCTCACACGAATACCAGCAATGGAACTTGATTGAGCACCTAGAACTGGCGTCGTTGCCTCAGTCAATACTATTTCATTCAAAGCGTTACCTTCTGCACTTGGAGTCCCACCAGTTGGCACGCTGCCTGCTACTCCTCCTTGACTGACAGCATCATCACTCTCTGCCAATCCTTGGTTATTCTCATTGACAGATTCATCTTCCATTGTGGGAAGAATTGGGACATCACCTTTGCTGCCATCAACAGCCTCATTTAGAATGCCATCTTCATCATTGCTCCGTTCGCCATCAGACACATCCATCTCTTCCTTAATACGCTCCCAAACTCTCTTGGCTCTACGCACAGTAGCAGGACAAGTTGGATCACCAGTGGGCTTCTTGTGATTATACAGCAACGCAAACTTACGCTTGAGGGATTCACGTGTACGGCCGAGTCCAGGGTAGTATGTACAGTGACGCTCAGACACTCTATCCCAGTCGTTGGGGCCGATAGGGAGAAGATCTTCAATGATGTCAAGCAGGCCATCTAGTTCTGTCTGGGTAAAACCGCGACCACGAGACATCAGGCCTAGGTCTGGAAGGTGAACATGTCAACGCAAGATTTGAGAACAAAAAACAGAAGGATGTGAGCGGATGATGGATCCAGAGGGGCTGCTTTAGCTGATTTTGCGATTTGTGTAAATGCGATTTGTGCAATTGCGATCCTTGGTCGACGTGGCCTCTCGTCGACCAAGATTTGTGTAATTTGCACATAATTTGTGTAAATTTACACATTTTTTCCCGCCAAAACAGAAATCGTGGGCCAAAAATGTGTATTTGTGCAAATGCGATTTTTGTAAAAGTGTTTTGGGGTATGCTCCAGTTTGTGCACAAAGTCGTGCATTTCCTATCATTGAATGCATTAGATCATGTATGATGATATGTAGGTCCCATTATACCACACATTATATTATTTCATGATACATAAATTGAAGGTCCCACTCTCTACCACATTACTTTGTACACAAATATTGCACTGATCCCTTTTATTATTGCAATACAGTATGTGTTTCTGTATGAAGTATCCCATTATTTCCCGGGTTATATCTTCAATTTGAGATGCCAAAATGCAGACAACCATCCAAGTGGAGAAGTAGCATTAATCCAAAACAATGCTCAAATATGGTTGAATATCTGTAAGCCAGACTTAGATGCTCTTTTTTGGGAAAAGATGTGAATAAGCACATTGAGAAATGCTATTTCATTCATGGTATGGAGGAGAGAAACAAAATCATGTTGGAGTACAAAGAAAGTGGGAATTTTTGTGAGGTCAACAATTCCTCCACAAGACATTGAAAATTTATACAACACCAAGAAACTATATGAGGAATGGTTGCATTGCTCATTATCCAACAACATGAGAATGTACAAGTCTTTCATGTTTCATCAGAAATCTTTAACTACAAATCATTGTGACAATGGCATTAATGGAAACAATATGGAGGAAAATATTTTGCAACACGATCCTATCTGCCCTGTTGATGTATTTTATGATGAATATGTATTTGATGTTCAGCAGACATGGAATCCAGTGACTGATACCAACACAAAAATGAGAGATGGGTTTGAAAATCAACATAAAATGATTTGGCATTCTCCTGACATTGCATTTCAAGTTCATCTGCTGAGGATTGTTAGTGTGAGAGGCATCCCCATGAATATGTTTGATAAAATTATGGATGTTATCTTTGTGCATTGTGTCAAGGGGAACTTAGATTTCAACACTACATCCTTCAACTATACCCAGAATGGATTGTTTACTAGGTGGAAGAAAATTCATGGTATGGCAAATTTTGTGGTTTCTGACACTGTTGAAATTGTGATGAACATGCTAGAAGACCCAAGAATAGTTTGAGATGCAAATATTGCAAAAGGATACAACTTTTGGGATGGAACACATATCAAACAGATGTCTATGGAGAGTTTCATACTGGTGACATGTGGGACCCTGCAAGAGACCATTTCATATTGGTGATGATCAAAACAGGTTTCCTGTTCCCCTGGTTGGGTCCTACAACAAAAGCTCATACTGATGATAAGGTTATTCTTGCAACATCTCCCTCCCTCATAACTTTCACTTTTCTTAATTTGGAGACCAGAAAGAAGTTTTTTGCATCATTGTCAATTGGTTTAGTTCCATATCTTAGCGGTGGGAGAGGATCCAGGAACAATTCATCTCCACTTGAGACTTTTCATCACCTACAGGATGAACATGACATTTGGGTGTTATTCTACATGATATATTCACATTCATGCAAAGGGAGGTGTTGTGAAGACAGTATTTTGAAGAAAGTTATTACTGGTGACATACAGGGATATAACAAACTTGTGGGAGCCTATCCAAACTCAGGTGTTTGGCCATACATGGCATGCAAGTGCAGTTGGGATGATCTTAATTCAAAAGTGCTCTTTTGTGAATTTGTAGAGTTATCTGAATTTCAAGAACAAAAAGAACTCTCCTTGCAGCTTAGTAGAACTGCTGCCAGTAAAGTCATGAGAAAAATTTCTCATCATGGAATAGCAACCGTTTTGGAGAAGGGTGTTCCAATGTCACATGCAATACATAGTATCAATCTCATCACTCCAACAAAATTGTTACACACAGTTGGAGTTGGGATTGCTGTCGACATTATTAATGTCACCAAAGAGTCATTGAATGATTCAGTTTGGAATGAGATGGATTTCCTATTTATAGATTTGTATCATGACCTGAAGCAGAATAGCAATCATGATCACTATGAATCTTCCCTTTATTAAAGAGCTTGGAAACAGTAAAACAAGGATCACTAGAGGACATTGGCCATCTACTATCATTAGCAAACATATTTTTGACTAAGTCTGGAATTAGTCTCTTGGATGGAAAAGTTGATAGATCCCACAAAATACCCTCCTTCATTTCTTGGCAAGTATAGGTTGGCTGCATTCTGACAACAGAAAAGAGGAAGTTCTTATTGCCAAGTCTGCATTTGGTAAGGTGCTATCTGACATAAACGAATATTTTTCCGAGGTCCTGTGGTAACAGTTGGAAAATTCCAAAAGTTCATGGGTCATGTTAATGCATAGATATGTTCAGATGTATGGCAATGGTTCAAATTTCTATTGTGGATAGGGTGAATGTGCTCATGTTCAATGGATCAAAGATAATAGGCTATGTACACAAAGACAGACAGGGAATTTCAGTGAACAATTAGGAGAAAGGAATTGTGAAGGAGTCCTACTGGACAAGGCAGAGGATGAACTGTTGAATCAGTTAGAAGACAGAATGAATCTGCTAACTATGTCATCATCTCATCTGTAGAAAAATATGAAGACATCAATTTTGATGGATTATGAGACCCTACAGGGGAACAGAGTGTTATGAAGACAAATAGATTCAGTGGTGGGTAAACTGTCATTGTTTTGATTGAGGAGCACTTAGATGAAAACAGGTTCTGAGATTTTTTCCCTGCTGGACATTCATTTTCACGAACAGTTATTAGGAACAACAGCAACAAATACAAACAAGAGCTTCATCAGAAGATCTCATTTGAGTTGGAATACTTCTTAGTTAGAGAAGGAATGAATCAGGGAAAGACATTGCTAACATTCTCCAGTTACACAGTAGCTTGTGTGAATTTTCCATGTATGTTCTGTAAAACAGATTTTGATGCAGTGACAACTACCACGGAAAATCATGGTAGGATTTTGTAATGGTAAGCAATGGCAATTTGACTGTTCCTGTAAGTTGTGGAAATTTTAGAAATGGAAGGGGTGATAAAATTTGCAGTACAGACAACGGAAGGGACTATGACTGGCCTTGATGGACCTAAGAACTTGTTGGAGACATTCATTGTGCACTTTGTTTTAGGTGGGTTGAGCAACATAACTGCATATGAGAGTTTCAATGTAGTGATGCCATGGATTGTTTTCCCAAATAACGGCAGAAACACCAAGAAAGATTTTGTATGTATGCTGCTTAAAAGAATCTGATGCATGGTTGGAGAAAGATCCTTTACTTAAATGATATTTGACAGTAATTCAATAAACAAATACATATCCCATGAAACACTGCCATTTAATATGTATATAATTGACTCATAGCATCAAGTAACCCTCTCCACAAGCAACAACATTAATCAATAGATGATCACCTACATACACATATCCATCAATACCATGTGTCTCATAAAAACAGGCACTGATGTTCCATGTAATATGACTCCACCAAGAAAAATGCTCATCCAATCATTGAATAGATGATGTGCAACTCCTATACTTGGCATCACAAAATAGCAATGAACACTGACATTTACCAAAATCTTAGAAGTTTTAGAAATGAATCGATAACAGCATGTAGCTGCTTGAGGCCATTGAACTGGTCAACAAAGTCATACTTTCAACATGACATCTCTGCCATCACAATGGTGAACATTGCAATCAATGTGGACTTCATCAAAAAAACCTCATTGAAAAAACCAACAGTAAAAATTCCTGTTTTGCATACCCTGCAATGTTGTGATTTTGGTATGGCACTTGTACAAAACAAATGCCTATAAATCTTTCTCATTTTTCAAGATGTTAACTGGACACGATCGTTGAGTGTTCCCCAAGAAATGGAATATAGTGCACATCCATTCCTTGGTAGTAATAGGTGTGATTGCTCTGTGTGGTTGGTCCTGCATTAGGAACAACACTGGCTCTGGTGCTGTCATTTCTCATGGACCCCAGATAACTGTTGTGACCATCACAACTCATATGGAAAGGATAACGGCCTTTGTTACCAAAAGCCATCTAAAACAATCTAACACCAATGTTTGATAATTGTCTTGTCTGAAATGCCAGTGATATGAAGATAATGGAAACTGGAGTATTCAGTGGAAACAAACCTGCATTCTAGACTGTCCAAAACAGTTGATATCCATCCTTGAGTAGTGTTTGCTGCTAGTTGATGTTACTCTTGTGAATCGGGTGATGATTTTCCTCCACAGATGAATACATTAGATGTGGCATTGAGATTAATATGCCTCAAATCATCAAGGCATAGCAACTTGAAGGAGAACATGCTTATATCCTCAATCTTCACTTGTTGGGACCAGGCATTATATGAAAACGACAATTGTATGAATACGAACATTATTAGGTAAACAGAAAGAAAAGCTGACTTCTTGTCAATTAACCAAATTGATCTGCATGATCTGAATTTTTTATTAGTTGAGAATTCATGTTTATGCACCTTTTCGAATTTCAGGTAGCTGGTGCATGAGACAACAAACAAAGATCTATATTATTTGCCATGTATGTTGTCTCTCAATTTAGGAACAGCAAACATTTATGTCTTTACATCCAAGGACTGAACTACTTCAACTTGCAAAATATGTAAAAAATAGTAAATGATATTTGTCAATATCATGTGCACTTTTTAGAACTGTGACTAACTACATGAAAGATTTTTTTCCCTTCCATCACTCAAGTGTACTTATGATATTGGTAAGTAAACAAGTAAAATAGATAGTACCCTTAGGTTAAATATGTGTATTGCTTACATATAACATATTTATACTTACAACCCCTGACCAAGGGGCTTTCAGACATAATTTGCAATACGATCCAGACTGGGAGTACAGCGCAAGCAAACATGATAAGTGTCACATTGAATCTTCGTACTTATGAATGCTCCAACTGGAATGAATTTTATTTATCATCTCGACATGTACCAAGGAAAGAATTCATTCAATGCTTTCATTGCAGAAGTGGCTTGTCATCTTCCAACTACTCAATGATCATTGGTTTATGGATCGTTCATGTATTATAAACAAGAACCCAGACTGCATGAGAGAAATTTTCCTGGACAATAGGTATTTGGCACCACCATTATTGCTCTATCAAGCAAAAATTTCATATGCTTACATGCAGGACTGTAAAGCAAGTAATCAAAAGGATAGAAGAATTTGATTTATGAACCCTCCAAAGTCATCATCACAGGGGTAATTGTTGTTAAAATATGATGCTGTGAATGTAGATCTATTTTGTCAATGGATGACAACAAGGTATTTTTTCTGTTCCTGCTGTTGGGGTGTTTGAGATGTTGACAATTCAGTGTTTAGTTGGCTCAATGAAGGTTGACATTGAGATGTTCAAGACACTGAAATATTACACAAAAAGACAACTCTATGGGTGGAGTTGACAACATGGGCAAGGATAAAAAGATTGGGGGTTCATTTAATAGTTGCTCACCATTTAAAAAATGTTATAGAATTGAATTGATGGGAGCATTTAATATTTTGATGATGAATGCAAGAAATGAATGGATTATATTAACTAAGTCAAATAATGATCAGTATTGTGAACAGTGCTTATTTTTGGTGTGGCTTGTATGAGGACATGATTATATTTTATGATGAGTCCTTGATTTGTCACATTGCTGAAGCCTGTTTGAACCATAACATGACAATAATGATTCAGGACGCCAACCAAAGCCTCTTCCATCTTGAGTAAATGTAGGTTGTTGCATCTGTCAGTTCAAGCATCAATTTAGTCTTGCATTGAAGACATCAATCTATTTGGTTACAAATGAAGGACCTTTGAAACATCTCATGAGCTACTCGCATTGTTGTCAGGTGTACAAATGAGAAATGTATACTACATGCAAATTTTGGAACAGTCCAAAAGGAACCTTTTTTTAAGATATCCCACCTTTGTGGCACTAATGCTGGGTGGATATCCAACCAAAATTCAAAATATGAACAGCATGGAGTAAAGGGTTGAAAGGGAGCCAGATGAAAAAAGAGCATGTTTGGTCATGCCATCTTATTTGTTTTGGTCAGATGATAGTGAGCAGCAATCAATCAAGGAACTACTGGGCTCTCCTGAGGACGAGCATAGCAACACCTCCAGCCACCCTTCAGTAGATAACTATAAAACACCACTTCCCCTGATCTCTCAGAAACAATCAATTTTCTGCATGACAAACCTAAAAATACACCTCACAAAAGACTCCAAACAAGTCATGTTTATCTAAATTACAGCAATCGACTCAAGTGAGCAATTGTATAGTCTGTAGGAGCAAGCAAGGGTGTGGCAATAGAGAAATGTTCCGAGCCACCATGTCAAAAAAAATTACACAAAACACTTTGCTATATTTGATCAAAATGACAGAGACAGCACAGACCATTCAACAACGATGTGCAAAAATAAACACTATTTTTGCATCATGTTATGGCTATTGGACCACATTGTTCACACTATCTACACTGCTTGTAGCAGCTTGGGTCAAGAGAAGCATGGACCAGCATCATATTTGACCTTTACATTACCATTTTGAATATGCTATCAGTAAGGAGTGGACAGATGTGAATGAAACATGGCCAGAGTTGATGTGGGAGTTAGCCTTTGTTCCTTCTAAATGTGATGTGTATTTTTTTCTTAAATGTATTGACATATGGAATTTGGCATGGAAAGAAGAGGCTTAGAACAGTTTTTGTTCAACATGACAACACCTGCACCATGACAAAGAACTGCACTGACAAGCATGTCAACTTGGAAGTGGGCTGCAATAACTGTAAAATGTGCTACCTGAAATTTTGCAATGGGACAGAAGAAGAGAAGGCAATGACTTACTCAAAGAAGAGGAAGAAATGTAATGACTATAGGATGGGCTCTCCATCTTGCAATGAGCTTATTTGTAAAGATTGCTGGTGGAGAGGTATGATATGCATCTAAATAAGTAAGCCAATTTATGACTTTTAACTTTAACTTAACAACCAATAGTCCAAATCCAAACTGTAAAGTGGTGACATAAAATGATCTGAAACATGCTAGTAGTGAAGGTTTGATGCTTGGAATCATCAAAGTTTGACCTGTATTCAGTGATTTATATGATGATCTAACAAAGATGGCATGATGATGGTATGCACTACCTTCAGAACATGTTTCATGTGACCTCCACCCCAAATTTTATGGTATATACCGTAAAGAGTGGTGTGATAGACACACCAAATGTCCTGAGATATTGTAAAGTGTATCTATTGCACCACACTCATGCAAATTTAATGCATGTGAAATGAAGATATCTATAAGAATAATGATAGATACTACCATACTTCTATCACATTTTATGCCCCCTGTTATTTCAATTCAATGTGGTAGAAGGAGGCTTTCTACCATCCCGCCTACTCACCGCCCACCTGTTTGTCAACCCAACCATTACAAACCTCTTGCGGCTTCTGGTTCAGCATTTTTTGGTTTGACAGCTTCCAGTTTGACATCTTCCTGATTGGTGGGTTTTCAGTTTGGCTATGTTGTTTGATGGTTTTGGTTTTGGTGGTGGCTGATTCCATGGTTTTATCACAGCTGGTTGTGCAGCATCAGGTTTTGCAATTGCAGGTTTGGTGGCAGCGAGATTCGAGGAGTTGAGTTCAGCGGCATTGAGTTTGGCAGCTGTTGGTTTCAAACAGCATCAGGTACATTGTACAGATGCTGCTAAACCCACCAGTTTAACCACGACCCCAGAACACAATGCTGCCAAACCTGATGTGGGGGAAGCTGCGGGTTTGTACAGGGCTGTTTCCGGCAGACACAACAATCAACCCATTCTAACAATTAATTAATATAACTAAATGTTTAAAATTTCCTAGTTAATTATTTCGTTTAATTTAATATAAAATTGAGTTTGTTTACAAATGAAAATTTTTAACAATTCTATCTTGTTGCAGCGAACAGAACAAGCCATGAGTTTGCCCCGTTCCATGGCTGATGCAACAATCAACCAATGCCATGCACAGTCATTGCCAACAGCAGCGCATTCAAAC
>JALLPC010000944.1:0-10860 GCA_036940045.1 Stephanocyclus meneghinianus | reverse complement strand
TCTGCGTCTGCGCTCCTTCGTGTGACACGAACTTGCATGCTACAACATTAACAGTGATGGATCCGATGGGTGCTCTGTATGTTTACAGCGAGGGAGTATGCATCAGGGGATAACGATCACCGATTGGATGGCGCCATTGTGGTACTGTACCTTACACTAAGGTAAACAGGGTAAATTGCCAAGACATCATTAATTTTTTTATGATAAAATCACTAGCTTTGATCACAGTATAAGTACAATTAAAATGTATCTTTTAACAATTGTGGGTGCTTAAGACTCAGTTTTTACGGTAGTGAGATTGTGCATTTTTGTAACGATAATGATCATGAATAAAAGTTTGACAACCCCTAGTAAACGTGAGCTTATTTCGGCAATCTTTCTGTTTTCTTGGTTAGACAGCACAAGGGATGTTGGATGTGTAGCTATCCATGTATGTGATAACATGACAGGGAACCTTATCTATGATGTGATGACACATGTTGCATAAGAGTTCAAATGATTTGTAGTTTATGACAGGACTGAAATCCTTTGAATTTCTATTCTTTGACTGAGAGGAAATGACACATATTTATTCCCAAATCAAGAAAGCATGGATGGAGCCTGCCTTACATTACTTCAGGTATTACTGGAATTTGTGGTGGCTCTTCATCAAATTGAGAAACCAAGGCAAAATGTACAGCATCATTATAATTGCCAATTATACTGAGGAAGAAGAACCCGCCTGCAAAAAATAAATTGAGTGACGCCAGACCAATATCCATGCTCATTCCAATTTCGTTGAGGAAAGTGAATACGAATGGTGGCAAGAATGATAATACCGACCCACTAAACAAATACAGTCCCATCATTTCACTTTCTGAGCCACGGGGAATTATTGTGATGTACAGAGCAGAGTGAGTTGGATGCAGCCAACCAAGACAAACCCCCCACATAGAAGCAAAGATGTACATAGAATTGATATGATCTGGCCCTTTCAATAACACTGCAGCGAGGGTTGTATTGATGATAAAGACCACAAGGCACAATTTTGCGCTTATCAGAGGATTAAGTGCGTTGCCAATATAATTACCAAGTTTGCTCCCTGGAATACCTGCCACAAAGACAAAAAGAAAGGCCAATCCAATTTGGTTCGAGTTCATCCCTAGAACAAGTGTCATGTAAGTTGTGCTAATGGTCGACAAAGCGGCGGTTGCTGACTCTGAAAGCATTACCGAGAGCAAGAAATACTTCAGCGCATACCACCGGCTCCAAAGTGAGCGATATGTAGTAAATAACTTTTGAAACCCACTTTTTAAGAGTGTACTGTCGGAAGGGACGTGACTCAATGCAGGTCTTGGGCTCATAAAGAACTTCCACGCTAATCCAAAAACACATGTGCAGACAAAGAATGCCAATGATTGCGAAATGCGAGCTGTCCCCACTTGATCAGTTGCAAGGGAAGATGATAACACCATAACAATGATGAGGAATACGAGCATAGAGATATAATTAATCTCTTGGAATTTCGAGTTGTAGAATACCTGTTCACTGGGTATTGTAGAGAGCTTGCAGACATGTTGCACAAATAGTTAGCTCATTGCTATAAAACGAAAGCAAATGCTCGATGATCATGATTTCTCACCTCGGCCGTGTAAGCATATATTGCACAATTGTGAGCGTTGTAAAGTATGAAATTGACAACCTGGAGAATTGAAACGGCAAACCAAGTAGCAGGAGATACAAAAATCTCAATCCCCTTGACAATAGAAACAACCGCTATAGAACTTTGCCCAATCTCTTTTCTAAGCGATGTGTGATCTACAATTGCCCCGAACAACGGTAACATGAGCGCTGAAAGCAAACCACTAACTACCCCGATAACTGTCAGTAACGATGAAGGCTTCATCCCATAGACACGCCCTTCATCGTCACCATCGCATTGTAAATCAAAATCTCCCTCTTCATCGTCACATTTGGTTTGTACGGCTTCATTGGCCAATTTCAATAAAGCAGGTCCAAGAAACAAGGTGCTCATCCCGACCGCACCTTTTCCAAACGCGATAAGGGAGAGCCCCGTCGCCTCGATCGGGCCATTCTCGATTGGAGAGATGTAAAAGCGTGCTACTGCCTGATGATGCTGTTCTGGAATGTCATGCTTCGTAGAATATGACGTGTTCATCGCCTTGTAATCGTCGCGAGGCAGTTCATCAATGTCCGGGCTCATGTCGCCTCGGTACGATACAATAACGCAGTCCCGTCATTATTTGTTCTCTGTCTCTGAATGAGTCGGGAGCTGTCGGGAGGTAGTCTGAAGGTTGTAGGGGGTACGTAATCTGTACGTAATACAAAACATTGACAGACAACTGCAAACGCCCGAGTATCTAGTGTCGTCTACCTATGATGCCTCTACGTAGCTCAGAACAGCCAAGCGGCACTTAGGTATTTTCTGGAATTTTACCCAACTGTGTGCCCAACGACGGTAAATGGTCGAGAAAAAAATATAAAATGTCATGTCTACCTACTATGTTGCAGTGTACTCCTACTACACTTCACAACAGCCCCTCTGCCTCGATGTGAAAGATGTGAAGGAAAAAACCGTGGCGAGACACAAGCGAGAACCATTCCACTAACCAACCACTAGAGAGCCAGCTAGAGCCACACATATATCATAAAACCCGCCAACTCATTCGCTCATCAACTTTATTGGACGTCTAAAGGATGAAATGATCTAAACCTCCCCGCTTCATCAGTATTCGCGTTGGATCAATCTTACAGTAGGACAATGAGTGAACATCTTCACGTCTGTTCCGCAATCGCATCAATGAAGGAAAGTGACTCGGGCTCGTCGACCGAACCAACCTCAGCTGCAGGTGCAAATATATACGCGTCCCATCGCGTCAGCATGATTTCTTCCATCTCGTCAGGATCAATCGC
This sequence comes from Stephanocyclus meneghinianus, assembly GCA_036940045.1. Classification (NCBI taxonomy): domain Eukaryota; phylum Bacillariophyta; class Thalassiosirophyceae; order Thalassiosirales; family Thalassiosiraceae; genus Stephanocyclus; species Stephanocyclus meneghinianus. The sequence continues at coordinate 7,947 of JALLPC010000944.1, read as the reverse complement.
CAACCCGTTGAACTTGCCCCCCTCGTCTGCGTCGTTGAAACGAACCGTGAGCAGCATGAGCTCGGTCGAGTCGTCTTCAACACAATTGGAATATTCCAGAGAGTTCAAGCACCACAAACCAGATCCGGAGCGTGGACATACTAGGATAACGCGACTGCATAACGCGCGTATTCTCCAAACGGATGGATCGCTATTACGTGGATCGATCACTCTCGATCCGGAGAGTGGGCTCATTGTTGAATTAAGTCTTGACCATCATGAAGCAGGGGAAGAAAAGCATGAGGAGGCCCTTAGTCAGCTTTTTGATTGCGCTAATAGATATGTCGACGTGCTTGATTGCAAAGGACAGATTATATCTCCTGGTTTTATTGATATACAGTTGAACGGTGCATACGGGGTGGATTTCTCTAATGCTCGAGGCCTGAACGCGGATGATATTTTACTGGTAGCGCAAAGATTATTAGCAAGTGGGGTCACTAGCTTCTGCCCAACAATGGTGTCTTCTTCCCGTGAGACATATCGACGAGTCATACCATTGATACGGAAGGCAAGGGAGGAACAATCCAATCGAAGGAGACAAATGCATGAAACTATGAGTGCCAATATTTTAGGGATGCAATTGGAAGGACCTTTCTTTGCTTTATCAAAACGTGGAGCGCATGACAGCAAACACATTGTTGCCCCGTCAAAGGGTATGGCATCAGTAAGAGAAGCATATGGTTTGGATAGTTCTAGTGATGACACAGATGATAGACATCATCTAAAAGACATTGCCATCATAACGATGGCTCCAGAGTTAGAAGGTGCATCAGAAGCCATTCGATCATTGACAAAGCTTAAAGATTGTGACGACCAACATTCCATCGTTGTTTCCTGTGGGCATACCGAGGCATCCTACGAAGACGGAATCAACGCCGTGTCCGATGGAGCTACTTTACTGACGCACCTATACAATGCCATGAATCCGTTCCATCATCGGCAGCCTGGATTAGTGGGCCTCCTCTCATCTGAGTTGAAGTTAGCTAGACTCGGGTTGGAGCGACCGTATTACAGTATGATTGTAGATGGGATACATGTTCACGAGAGCGCAGTATGTATGGCGTATAACAGTCATCCTCGTGGTGAGTACAGATCGTCATGGCTTGTGTTCGTTCTCCATCTCAAACTACCCATCACAAGCATTATTTCAACCATATAAACAGGGTGTGTTCTTGTCACTGACGCAATGGCTGCGATGGGCCTTGGCGATGGGGAACATTCGCTCGGTGACATGACAGTATTCATTCAAGGAGATCGTGCAACACTGTTAGGGACTGACATTCTCGCGGGCAGTGTCGTGTCTATGGATACTTGTGTCCGGAGATTCAAACAATTCACCGGTTGTTCAATCGGAGAGGCTCTTCTTTGTGCCACGCTGCATCCAGCCATGGTTTTGAAGCGGCAATGTGCTAAAAGGAAAGACACTCTTGCAGTTGGCGTCGTAGATGATGCTCCCGTCGGGGTGCTCAAAGTGGGAGCATCGGCAGATTTGGTGCTGTTGAATGATGATTTAGAGGTGCTTGGGACCTGGGTGAGGGGTAGGAATGCTTTCGAACGCATCTCGAAGCAGAATTAACAACAGAGCAAAATAGTGTATGAAATTTCTCTTGGAATCTGTTGACAGCTGACTCATTGATAGTTTCTCCAAGCTTTTCTTATTCTTACTTACTAATGTTTGACTAAGGCGTGTTCACTCTACAACTTGATCAAGTGATTCGCGTTTTCTCTTTAGGCCAGCTGCGCCAGCACCGTCAATCGAATCTTGAGCATTACCTGCGGATTCAAGCTCTTCCAGACGAATCATTTCTTTCAATATTGCACTCCGTTCCAATGCCAGCCTTTTTTCAACACGAGCTGCGTACATATTCGATGTTGCTTTTTTTACAATGGCATCGGCCATCTTACCATTCTCTCCGTTCGCAACTGTTGCATCGGTGGCTTCTTTCTCTGCAGTGATGGCAGGTGCTATTGAGGTGTCTTCGTCTGGATTTCGATACGACTTGACAAATGACGCATGCGGCGCCAACAATTGATGCAATTTCTTAACACCTGAAAGGTATCCAACTCCATTGCCACGAACTTTGGCAGCCAACTCCTCGAAAGCAATGGCATCGGCCTTTCCCTTCTCCCCACTCATTTTGGCAGATGTCATTTCTGACAAGGCATGAGCAACTTCAGATGCACAATCCAACAAGGACAAGATGATAGTTTCTGCTTTGTCTAAATCTTCAAAGATTCGATCTCTCTGCGCTGCGACTTCTCTGCGACGTGCGGCAGTGGCCTCTCGTGCTTGATGTATGGCATTTCTTATGTTGGTGAGTGAGTCTCTGTCGGCATCCGAGGCGTGCGCACCTCCCAATGTAGACGTGGAGTGAGCGGAAGATGGAGACATCAACGTCTTGCCGAGTACTTTTCCTCGGGATGCAGCCGGTTTGATGGACGACGAAGGCTTGTCGGCTGGTTTGGACGGTGATGAAGGCGGTGGGGGCGAGAGGAACTTTCCTCGTCGAGGGGCGCCGGATGACATGTCGAACGTTTCAGGAGGATGGACGAAACAAGCAAAGATTAGAAAGGATGGTCGTCTTGTGTTTGCTTCTGCGGGGCTTCGTCATCGCTTCATTTTCTCGTTGCCGTCAATCAGGGTCTGATAAGGATTGTGAAATAGAGATAAGAGAGATGGACCTTTGATGTCAGAGGGGCGAAAATTGACCTGTAAGTGTGCGTCAAAGAATGTAAAGAAGTATGACATATAAATAGGAAAAACAAAAAATGAGATAAGAATCGGATAGGTATTTCATTTTCACGAAGGTGGGTCCTCTAGAGCTGGTCCTAGCAGTTCTCTATTGTACCTAGGTAGAGGAAGGTAGAGGACCATGGCAAATGCGATGCCAATGTAACTTGTGCTACTGGTTGACCACAAACTACGCCCTCAAACCACCCTCCAAGACACTGACGAAATCGCTCACTCGCGCACAATGTCGACCGCTGTCATCTCACGACGTCGATAAGAAGAAATCAACATGATCCTTTCCGGCAAGGACAAACTTTATCACCTTGCAGCATGCGCGTTAATCACGATTGCGACCTTCTTAGCTTTATCGCTAGCACGTCGATTTCAAGAAAGAAGACGCGGATGTTCAATGGTAGAAGAAGGTCCTTCGGATGTATTTGAAAATAGCACTGATGTTGAAGCCCCTCGCAATCACGATGTGGTTCATGACATCTCAGAGAAGAGTTGTTTCACCGTATGTACTATGGAGAACTGGGTCTTAGTTGGAATGTCTAGCGTGGTTGCGCTATCGATAGGAATTTTGAAAGAAATCGGAGACATATATAATTTTTGGTGGTTGTGTCAGGTTCGGAATGAAGATGGTTCCATTGCGGGTTGCGATGCAAGCTGGGGCGATCTTCTTGCGGATGTTTTCGGAATTATTTTAGCTCAGGCTATCATATTTATCTCCCTTTCGGTTTGGAATTCATTTGTTAGAGGGAACACTCGGTTTTCTTTGAAATATCATCATGTGGCTAGAACAGCTTCCACGGACTCTTGACGAAAAAGATTATTCATACACACTCTTTATCTGGTGGCAAGAAGTTGTCCCGTATGAGGGTTCATTTGTGGGTTTAGTAGCAACAACAAGCAAGTATTCAGTAAGTCGCCGATGACGTCGCAAATCGGGGAAGACTCTTCATCCTGTTGAATTACGGTTATTTGATCTGCACTTGCCACAAAGTGCGTGTTTTCGTTTACCCTCGATAGACCAATGCCATACGTCGTCAATGACTCCTTACCTTCATATCCAAGTGGAGTTGGCAGAGTCGCATAAAATGCAAGAATTCTGTGTAAAAAAGCTCGCTTCATAACTCCATCCACTTACTTCTCAGGCATATGCCTGAGATCGAGAAATGATACATTGGGGTCAAGAGTGATCCTTTCTAAACGCACAGACAATCCGTCGGCATCGTGGCAGACGCGATGCGGATGCTCGTCTCCGTTTTCACCGGAAAAAAGAGTATATTATTCGCAGGGGAGTTCCCGCAAGATAATTCGCCAAGGCAAACTATGATAAATTAATAAGTTTTCTTACGTGGTTTTTCGTAGTCATGACGAAAGACCCATCTCATGTCCATAGAAGGACGTACCTGGACCAACTATACTAGGTGTTCGAATGATGGTGTATTCGAAGAGAAGGATCATTAGATTCGAAGAGAAGGATCATTAGCTCTTTAGATTTTTCGAGCGTACACTAGCCTAACATATATTTGACATGAAGGGCACTACTTCCCCGTTGTCCACAAGCTGTGAGGGAAAATTCACACGTATAGAGAATATTGGGTGCGCGAAGTGATAATTCAAGAGTATCGCGTATCGCAGGACAATTAATGAAAAATCAGCGGTGAAACTCTCTGATGAGACAGGCTAGTGCCGAACGGGCGCACCGCTCTGGCTCATGTGCTCGATTAGAAACCCGCAGCTCGAAACAGACAAAGTGTCATTGTTTGTTCTTGCGTTTCATGGCGTTCCTCTCCATCCATGCGTGCGCTGTTTCCCCGATATCCAATGCTATCTCTTCAGCGGCATGGGGATGGCCAACTTTCATTGCATTTCGACTCATGTCATCCAATAGGTGAGACTCTTGGAGCCAACATGCAATTTCCAAAGCAATAGTCTCTGACAATGAATTCAAAAATCACATTAGAAGAGCCTGAGACGGTTAATGTGACGAAGACAGCACCATCTTCAGCATTCGACTCACCTGGGTCCTCGCAGAAGTCACCAAAACCGCCATTCAAAACGATATCTACATTTCCAGCTGAACAGTGGAGAAAGATACCATTGAGATACATTAGTAGGTAGGAATGGCATCATTTTTTTGATATGCGCCCTGCTTAGACTCACCTTCTTGGCCTGGTAGATGGGAAGTCACCATGATCGGAAGTCCAACAGCAGCAGCTTCGGCTATTGTGCCTGGCCCGGCTTTAGTGACAAGAACATCAGCAGCAACCATGTACTCCGCCATATTCTTCACGAAGCCCAAAGGTACGACATCCACGTTACCGGGAGTGCCTGCTACATCTCCCTTTTCAGCTCGTGCTGCAGCACGATCTAATGCTAACTGAATTCGTCTACTGCGTGTTGCATGCAGCTTTAATAGTCTTGTGTACAACCGCGATTTGAGGGATTCATAAGATTTGAGGCTCTGAGAGACGACTGTATCCCAGCAACGAGTCTCTAGATCAGACTTCAGCTTCTCGTTCCTCCCGCATATAACACAGATTGTGGCATCAACTCCTTGCGTTCGCAACTTTGCATATATCTCATTGACAATGTCTGACAGCGACCCCACTCCTTCACCTCCACCCATCACCAAAACCATTCTTTTGTTTGTGTCGATTTTTAATTCCTCTCGTATTTTAAACTGGTGAGCCTTTCCTTCTGGCGTCGTTCTATCGCCCATTGCGTCGGCTTGCTTTGCAAAATCGTACCTGATTGGTAAGCCACTCATGACAATTTTCTCATCTGGGACACCACCCCTAGCCTGCGCTATAGCCTTGATAGGTTCCGATGCAAGATACATTTTGTCTACATCCTTGTTGAACCAAGTGCAATGCCCCGATCCAAAACTAAAGAGGACAATGAGATAGGAAAGTGACTACAATACCAACTAAACAAGATTAAGGACGTACTCTGTCACGACGGTGAAGAAAGGGATGTCTTTCCCGCTTTTCTCCGCTAGTTTCCTCGTAGAAAAGAGCGGAACGTAATTCATTGTTGGGTGCACGGACACAATCACATCAGGGTTATACTCCTCCAACTTTTCGAATATCTTCTCTTCGTTCATGTAATATGAGTGAAGGTCCGCTAGTTTGGCGTAAACTGCATTATTTGAGACGTGGTAGAGAGTTCTCCACTTCCACGGGGTAGCGCTGAACGATTTGTAAGTTTCCTTAATTGTACTGTCATGGAGTTCGAGAGAAAAAGATGCAACGTTGATCAGCACTTATTTGTGTTTTGATGGAGAGGATGAGGTCTTAAGCACTCACTAATAAGGCCAAGATGAATCAACATCAGTCCATACATCAAACAAGTCATAAGTGGTGCCAGGAAACAATCTTTGAAATTGGTTCGCGAGTGCTTCCGCAGATGCTCTGTGCCCTCCACCGGTATCACTTGACAAGAACAATATCTTTAATGGACCAGTTTTTCTGGGCACTGCTCGTAAAGGTTTCTTGTTTTCTACACGGTCATCATTCATGACATTAGATGTGTCTGTTTCCTCGTGTTGATTCGTCGCAACCGCCAACGATGAATCTCTATAGTTTTCCTCAGAACCGTAGGGAGGGCTTCTCGTCAGCGGCGCCCTCGTCTGTGTTCCAATGAAAGCGGCATCTGAATGAAAAGCACCACCCGCAGAGACGCTGTCCAATATTTTGGAAGTTGTTGGTTTTGCTTTTGCGCTCTCGTTGGCCGGTGAAATTTCACTCTCGTTTTTGTCGTTGTGCGAGGGAGACGTCGATTCTCCGCCATATGGTACAATGACCCACTGTTGTGGTCCGAGTCGAAATCGAGAATTGCGTAATGCGAATACTGAACTGGAATGGCTCGAAGAAGATTCAACGAGCCCTGCTACGATAGCGATGGCCGACGCAGATACAGCAATCCTCATTCTATCAGGGGCCGGTGAAGTCTCTTTTCGTGAGATGGACACGATGCATCCATCAAAATATACCCTAATTAAACTTGACGAAAGAAGCCTGTATAAACGTCAATGGCAAGAAAAATATATAATTAATCTGTTCTTCTTGCCTTTGCTCGAGCATAGAATTATTATCCGTCATTTGATACATAAACGTACTATCATACGTTGGACTTCCTCTGATCTGAGGAGCAGAGAATTGGGCACATGAAAACGGTACGATACGATAGGTAGACCTCCGCTGGTTTGACCAGCTGGCACAAAATTATTTGACAGTACGGTAGTAGCAGCAAGGTCGTTCTTGCGTGATCAGTTCCTCAGACAATGATGATCTTTGGTTCCATTCGGTTCAAGTTAGTGAGAGAAGGCGGAGCACCCTCCCAACTGCTTCAGAATCCCCTCAAGATAATACTTTGTAAAATGATCATGAATCTGACATTTTTATCCGCCATGAAGTACTATATCCTGCCACAAGCCAATCAGAGTTGCTCTCTAATTGCCCATGTAGTGAATGTATCATGTGAATCGAACTCACCACACCTGTCAAAATTCCTGTAGATGTTCCCATCGTCCATCACAGTATAATTATCTAGCTATTCTTGCTTTTCGTCTACTGCACTTTCCCAACAAATTTGGCACAATCTCCGAAACCTTTAGACCCCAGAACTCCACTGTGCTACAATAATGTGCCTTCCTGATCCTGTTAACATTTTACGCCATGCTGTTTTTTCTGGTGTGTCACCATTGAGCATCGATGGATCCTCTTCGTCATCTTTAGTGAATTTATCGACCGGGGTGACTGTATCCACCAGTGGTTATGTTCTTTCAAACTCCATAAGCTCTACATCACAGAGCTGAAACCACCCTAACTCTTACAAATCCTCACTTGGCAGGAAAAATGGTTGTTAGTACTTCCCTGTTTAGTACTTCTGCAGTGTTTTAGTCATGTGCCATGTCGAGGCCCCAAATTTGCAAGCTCCCTTCAATGCCTGAAGTGCAAACACCAGTCACTCAGGGAGGCTATGTGCCAGTCAATGATGCTGAAGATTCTCCAGAAACTCATGAACAGATCCAGTTGGATGATAAAAATTATGTAGACCAAGAATCTAAAGTTGCGCCTACTTTGCCTCACCGTCGACTGAATGATGATGACATGACATAGGCCAATTATTTACTCTATAGTAGTATTCTAAGGTAGACCTAAAGATAC
>JALLPC010000943.1:0-10865 GCA_036940045.1 Stephanocyclus meneghinianus | reverse complement strand
CAATGACAGTTTTGATCAATACAGGAGCTACTCACGCAGAGCTATTTGGTCTTTACCACACAGATATCTCAACTGCTGCCACAATCGGAGTTGAGAGTGCAATTACATGCACTTTCTCTCAACCACAGGGCATATGCTCAGCACAAAAAGGGTGACATTCCACCAGCTCAATCTAACTCAAGGTGATAGACACGTTTGGAAGGTGACAACTTTGCTACTGGGAGCGATCAAGACATGCTGCACAATATCACAAAAATGCTTTGAACTTGATGTTTGCTTTTGTCCTTCCCAACTTCACCATCCCTTTCTTTCCAATGCTACAACAACAGTTTTGATCAATAGAGGAGCTACAGACATGGAGCTATTTGGTCTTTATCACACAGATATCTCAACTGCTGCCATGATGGGAGTGGAAAGTGCAATGAAACACACTCTTCCTCAACCACAAGGAATATCCTCAGCACAAAGAGGTGACATTCCACCAGCTCAATCTACCTCAAGAAGATAAGCACTTTTGGAATGCCACAACTTTGGTACTGAGGGCAATCGACACATGCTGCACAGAAAACACAAACACACAAAAGCTTTGAACATGCTGATTGCTTTTGTCTTACTCACCTCAAACATCTCTAGACATCCTCATGATGCCAAATGAAATATTGGATCAGCTAAAAATGCAAAGCTGTTTTGTCATGTTTCTCTTGTTGTGAGGTTGTGGTGGTGTTTCATGTACAGTGTGTGGTGGATGAATGCTTGTGGCATGGTTGGATGATGGTATGGAGTGGAGCTGTACGAGGTAGGGTGTGATGATGTGTTGTTTTATTATATTTTGTTTAGTGTGGTGGGCACAAATGGGGATTGCTATTTTAAGAATACCTATTATGGGCGCTAGAAAACATGTGAAGTTAGATAAGCCATTCCCTGCTTCTGCTGAGGTAACTTGTGTGCTGTTGTACTTGCATCTCTGCCATTGATTGAAGGCATTGCAGGGCAACACAGTAATGCACCATTGCATGTCACACAGTGAACACAATCGCCTAAACAACCCAAAACCATAGAGCTCAGACAAGTATTGTTTCAATAGTCTCGCTCAGGTAGACTCACTCCTTATTTTAAAAAATGGAAAACACAACATCCAAACCACTGTGGTAGTTGTGTTCTGAGAGCCATATAAACTTCATCTACCTCACAAGATGGTACATGGTAATATTAACACACATTCAAAGCATGCTGCTGCTGATGAATTGGCAAACGTTGCTCTAACTGTACATGGATTAAAAGAATTAATTAAAATTCAGCAATTCATTTTTCCCCTCTCTAGGAACACTAATAGAAATCACAGAGAATACAACGCTGTAAAGCTACTTGTTAAGGAAATTATTGAATTGAATACATGACTCAAAGTGTTGGAGGAATGTCAAAAAGGTAAATTAAATGAAAGTGCAACATTATAGGGGGACAATGGGGGCACCGATACCACCTTGTTCCCGGTGGACTGGTGAGGTTCCTGTTTGTTGCCCACCACCACTCCTTCCATGAAGTCCAAATAATATTACTGGACATTGCAAGGGGACATCACCGATGAATTTTTTTGAAGGAATCTGTGTCATTTGTTGTTTATGTGTTGCCCACCACCACCTGCTTCCATTAGGCCCAAACAATATTACAGTATTGGTGGTGGTGGTAGTGGGTGGGCTTTTGAACAAAGGAATAGGACATGTATGAGGCTCCACACTAAATATCCAAGAGCATGCAAGAGAAACAACCCCTAGAGCAACTGTGAAATCAGAGGAAGACTGAATAAAAACTCAAGTGCAAAAGAGGGATTTGGTTTTTTGTAAACACCTAAATATTGTGTTGGGTGATAATAGATCTAAAGCTCTGTGCAATGGAATCTCTGTGAAGAATAAATAGCTAATTTCATGATAAGTTATTATAACCGATCTATTGACTCACTCTTGATTTTCTCAAACACAACATTGCAATTCTCTAGCATTATACATTGAAAAACTGTGTGATCCTCAACTTGCACTCTTTTGACACAGGATCATGAGATTCAAATTCAGAAAACTCAGACTTCCCCAACAATTTCAGATATTTTTTGCTTGTGTTCTTCGTTCAACACCACACAATATAATGTTTGCAGGACAGTTTAATTTCAACCCTTTGTCTGGTACTGGCTCCTTGCCCTCAGCAGGTTATACTGGGATATGAATTTTTGAAATGATAATTACAGAGTCAAGGTTGATATAAGTAACATCAACTTTTCCTTCCAATTCTACCTCTCCAATCCTATCCAAAGCACAAAAATTTTCAACACTCGTCAAAGAAGTTCTCATTTCAACAAGTTCATATGAATGGGGGTAAATTGTGTACATTCTTGAATGGGGAAGAAAGAAAATGAATCAATGTCCATCCAATAATAAATTGAAAATGGGTATTCCATTGCATGCAAGAGTGCATGGTTTGCCATTACCCAACTGTTCAGCTCATATGTGAATCTATCATCAAAGTAATACTGTCTTGTCAATGCAACCAACATGTTGTCCCATAACTTGAAAAATTTTGAGTAACCATTCCCTGAAGCAATTTTTTCAATGTCTTCTTCATCTTTTATTTTGAGGTTTTTATCCACAGCCTCTCTGGCTAAGTCCTTATCAATGATGTGTAGGGTATGAAGGAAACCTTTTCCTTTATCTCAACAGTACTCAGGTTATAAATATATGGAGGTCTCTGTTCCTGTTTTGGCTGCAGCAATTGTTAATTTCTCAGTAAATTGTCTTGGCTAAGTGAGTTCATGAGCTATTACCACTGTAACAGCCACATCAGTATCACAGAATAAGATGTAGTCTGGGAATTCAGAGGCTATGCAAGAAATAAAGATAAGATAATATGACATGTTCGTAGCCATAAAAGTTCCAAAAACAGACTTACAATTAGTATTATTGACCAGAGCAGTTGTCCCATCACTTATGTCTGAAAGATAGTCAATAAAATATATCATGTTGACTCTCACTTCCGAGATTGTTTTATGTGTAAAGGCAAATAATGGGTCTTTGAAATTGCTTCATTAAGCTTGTCATCAACATCTTTATGAAAACATATAAGGTTCAATGTAATTATATTGTAGATAAACCTTAATGTTTACACACCACAATAATGGCCATTGGTTGAAGAGGAACTTGAAATGCTTGATAAAAATGTTGGCCTACAATGTCCTCTCTTTCAATCCATTCCTCTGTTGCTTTGACTTACAACCAACCATCAATTAGCAACTTCCCTATTTCGAAATCTTGGTCAGCTTCAAAATCAATTGTAATGATGTTAGTACAAGAAGTGCACAAAACAGAGTGGAGCCATGTTTACATGCATGAATCAGATGTTGTTAGTGGTCTGGGAAAACTCCAATCTGATGGGACTGTGATCAATTGTTCTGTTTGTAATATTACAAGCAACATAAGAAGAATTATAATTTGCATAACTGGAAGTTATATTGAATCAAACACCTCAAAGAAGGCTTCATACAGAATACTCAGTGTAAAATAAAGGCTGAAATTGGAAAAATACAAAACTCTGTTTGATCTTCCTTCTCTATTACTTCTTTTTTTGATAAATCACATCCCAGAAATCCTGATTAGTACCATCATTCAAAAACAAAGTAAAAATCAGAGAGATCTCAAATTGCATTTCAATTCACCAATGACAAAGAATGCACAGATTCAATGATTGTTCTCCCCAATGAGTCCAAGGCAAATGAAGTCGTGAAGAAAACCATCATGAAGCTCTTATTGCTGCAGTGGAGTTCTTGAACTAAAATGGCATTTTTTAAAACAATGCCTTGACTTCTTTTGCAAATTTGTTTGTTCTAATAACCCAGAATCTATGTATGAAGTGAAGATGATAGGTAATCTCTTCAACCAAATGTGTTCAGCAACAAATGCACTGATGAGAGATTTGCATATTCAAATATGCACTAGTCAGGTCTTTACCCTGACCAAAATCTGCTTCAGAGTAGGGAAATCTAGAAGGTGATGGTCACTAAATGAGGTATTTGCTTAACCAAGTTTTGACTGGTTTTCTTGCTACGACATTATCAGGGCAAGATACTTGTGTGTTATGGATCATTTCCTGATATCAAAAGAAGTTGACTTAAATGAGAATGAAGGACATTTAAAAGTCAAAGTTATAGCACACCTGGCATCCTACAAAAGACTAAGTAAGTTATGTTTCACAATAAATAAATTTTTTTTGCATTTAGGATAAATAATCCTTCTTTCATGTGTGAAATCAGAATAATCTCTGGGAGTGGGATCAGCAGAGGTTAATACTGTTGTGATAAAAAAGAAAATAAATCCATTCCTAGAAACATTTCTAGATGCGCATAACAAGAATGAAGCAATTTCTGAGTCACTGGTTGTTCCAATGCTGCATTGTCAGTGTGTCGAGGTGCATGGTCATAAAAACCACAGTTTCCTGCCATGGTCATAAATTTTTCTGTGACTCTTGAAGCCACACCTAGAAAGTCCTTCAATCTAGTGTCTGTAAATTTTCTTGACCTGCACTAAGAAGTCTTTAAGGCCACAATCCCAACAACAGGTGTCCAACCTTCATCATGATGGATGAGGAGAATCTCATGTTGCATCTTGAAATGGCTAACAACAAGATTGCAGAGATTGCTTTAAGTGTCACTCTTAGTCTGAACTTTGATGGAACTAAGGTACCAAAATCACTGGATCTGTCTACCACATTCCAGTGCATCATTGGTCGAGCTGCTCCTCATCCATTTTTGAGTTTTGAGGGACTCTCAAAAGATTGGGTAAGATCAAATTAGATCCCATGTCAGATATAGAACAGGCAGATGAAATAAATGTGTTCTTTGTTTCAATTCAAAGACCAAAGGAAGGGAAGCCATGTTTCTTTTTTCTTGCTGGGGAGCCCCAAAGTATCAATCCTAAACTCACATTGAATGAGACATTTCCAAGATTTGCCAGTCATTCTGCAAGAAAAGAGGTGGTGTTGGCCTCATTAGTGTTGCTGCAGATGGTGTTGGATGTGACAACAAATGGGTTTGTATTCAACTCTTTCAATTTCTGACTCACAACCAATGCAACTGTGGTTTGATTGACTAGAATTACAATATGGAAAACGTTTGTTATCAGTTCCTTGGTGGCTCATCTGTTGTTTGGATGGGATTTTATTTAATCAATGTTGAACCGTTGAGATCGGCAGGTGCATCCATGCTTTTTTGGTGGATAAAAGAATTTGTGTTAGATCTGCTGGTCTTGACTTTGACATCCCTTGAGACTATATCAAAACTGTGCCTGTTGGAAAATGGAGAGCAGTATTTGATGGAACATTGTACATCATTCTCTATCATTTTTTACTTTCTGCATATTAAGTTGTAGCAGCAAACTAAAACAGTGTGACACCATGAGGGAAACAATTTCAGATGATCATCAATGCTCTGGATGAATTTATTTGGAAACAGATCTATATTGTGAATAAACTATTCTACCATCCTTGCCAACTGTCGTAACCTTTCAACAGAAGCAATTGCCTTTGTATTCCTTTTTGTGAGAGATGACACTGAAAATGCATGCTTCTGTATGAGTGAGCCATGTGAGCACACATTTGTTGGGTGGAGGTGTGAAAGATGTGAGGCATCTACATAGAGGATGTTTGGGGGATTAAGAAAAGGCAAAATGAGAAAGTTGATGCAATATTTGAGGGTGGCTTGGCTACAAATTGAGACCCTCACTCTAGATATCAGGCCACTTGTGAAAGCTTTGGGAAAGCAGCTAGCTGCAATGGAAGTGCTGAATCAGATTCTATGAAAATGAAGTTTAGGAATCTGGACTGGCAAGGGTTCCTCAGACAGATCATATCGTTGATGAAAGATACAGCAGTCCCAGTGCTCCTTGCCCGTATAGGTCAAAAAGGAAAGTTGGAAGGTGAGCATTCTGTTTGATACATCTCACATTCTCGGCACTTTCATTACTCGTGTCTGTGATGAATCCATTGATTCGCACTTGTCGCACAACAAACCTTCACCAAGTTTTGAAAATTCGAAAAATACTCGTACCAGGTTGGTAAATGGAAGTCATTCAAAGAAGAGACTGGTTATCACCAGCCAGCAGCCTCCCTCATCGGCTCTGCTCCATAAAATACTCTAAAACGAAACAAAGAACAAATACTTCTGCCGGAGCTTTTGAACATATTCCAGTTCGCTTAATACGCGCCGAGGCCTTCGCGGAGTATTGCCTTTCCTTTGCCATACGATCTCACAAAAAAGGACATGTCTGCTTTCAAGGAAACAACGCCGGAATCAATTCCCACAGCGAAGTCACGGCAAAACGGCAATGGCAATGGCAATGATGCAGCAGATTCGACAACACAGGATGATGTAGATTACCGACCTCGGTGGGCCAGCAGCTCCAACAACAAGTATGCATTAGATGACAGTGATCAGTTGTCTATAGAAGAAGATAACGTGACAAATGACGACGATCGGTCTTTACCCGTCAATGAGTTGCCCTCGTTCGCTGACGTGGAGTCAAAAGAGTTGCACAGGGAAATTAAGCTCCTAGAACAGCGCAGAGAAGATGCAGCGAAGTCAGCTCGGTCTCACAGAGAGCGACGAGAAGTTATTAACGATCAAGTGCATAGTATTCAGCAAGAAATCGAGCATACAAACTCGTTAGTCGCTGCGAAAAAGGATGAAATCGAAACTGAAGAGCATCTGTTATCTTTGTCCCAAAGAGAGCTTGGTCAAAGCACACGAGATATTTTGCGTCTTGATAATGGCAATATCGCTATGCAGAAAAAGATAGCCCGTTGCAAAAAACAGCTCGTTTCTGCGAGAGAAGAGCTGGAAAAGCTAAAGACCGATCTCAATTTGAATCAGGAGGAGCTAGAACAGTGGGCCACTGCCGCAACTAAAAAGGAAGAAGAAAATCTCGTTCTTCAAAAATATACAATGGCAGACGAGCTCAAAATTAAAGAGTTGATGTTAACTATCGAAGACCTCACAAAAGTCAGCGTTGAAAAGAAGTCATTGCTTGAAAACGAGGTGACGGAAACACAGTCTAACCAAACAGAATTGGACAAACTAGCCGAACGATTCAAAAGCCGCCATGAAGAGAGACGACATCTTATTCAACAATGGAAAGACACTATAGAATCGATGAACAATAGAGACCAAGCAATTAACCTTTTGGCTGCACAGTATGAAAAACTTTCGCAACAAGAGGACGAAGCCAAGATCACGCTTGCCCACCGAAAACGGCATCATGAGATGTTAGGGGTACGTGAAAGTATTGACAACCATTTGTGATTGTTGCTTTGACTCATTTTCAACTAATCGGGTTTCATAGGACGAACAAAACGATTTGCAACAAGGTATTAGCTACAAAGAGCGTCTTCTGCAAACCAAACGTCAAGACCTATCTTCGCTACAAGAGGCTGAAGGTGCACTAAGAACCGAAACGGACTCGCTCCGAAGAGAAAACTCCGCGTCGGCAGCAACAGTAGACACTAAGAAGTCAGAAAGAAAAATGGCACTAAGAGGTCTCGAGCAGAAGAAGGAATATGCCGAAAGCTTGGTGAAAATTCTCAATGAAACCAAGTTCAACCTATCTCATGATACATTTGATACAAAGTCGTCCGAAAAGATAATTGATACAATTCAAAAATCCCTGGAATCTCGTGTAAAGGAGCTTCATGCAGCAGAGAAAAACATCGCTGTTCTCAGACAGAAAATGCACAAAGACTCGCAAAAGCTTGCAGAGTTGAGAAGGAATGAGTCTGACTTGATTTCAGACATCAATTGTGCCCATGCGAACATGAAGAACTATTCGTCAAAAATAAATGAACTGGAGTTGAAGAGGTCTCAGCAGCAGGAAATTCTACACAATGCCAACTTTCAACTACAGCAGATGGAAAAGAAAGTTTCACGAGGACTCGGTGAACGATCAAAAGAAGAGCAGCAAAAACTCTTGGCGCGTATAGATGAGCTTGAAAAAGAAGTCGCATCGGAAAAGCAAAAGAAGACTTTGCTGATTCAACAACATAGGAAGCTTCAGGCCCAGTTGCGTAAATGGAAGAAAAAGCATGAATTATTTGAGGCAAAGTACAACGAAACAATTCGCAAAATCGATGACGTTGATTTGGAGATTTATGCTAGCGAACAGTGCCTCAAAGAGACAGTATCGAGAAGGGAAGAGGCAATGGTTTCTCATGACGTTACATTGCTAGACGTCCGTCGTCTGCGAGATACCTTGCGCAATCAGTTGGAGGAAGTGCACTCACTGAAGCAACAAGATGTAGAATCACTCTCTTCGATGAAAGTGAAGAAGGATGAAGCCCTCAGTCGCATTGAAATAAACATGGGCCAGTTACGATCACGAAAGGAAGAGCGCCATAAAACTGCAATAGATGCAGGGAAGTTGAAGATGGCACTTGAAAAAGTCAAGTCCAAGTGCGATCTGGTTAGGTCCATAAATTTAGGAAAAGACGAGGGCGAAGGTTTTGAGTCCCCGGAGCTGCAGTTAATAATAGCAGCCCAAAAAAGAGAAGAATTGCAACAGGAAGGTGATGCACTCGACGAAACCATCCGAAGGAAGGAAATGGAAATAAGAACGCTGAAAAAGACACTGACTCAACTACGATCGCAGAATACAAACTTTCGCTCGTCGCTCTCTAAAGCAGATATGAATGGGTCCAAGGCGCAGGAGCTTAAAAGGCTTGAAGCCAAAACGGAAGAATCCGAAGAGTCTTTGATCAAAGTCAGGAAAGAGCTACAGGTGCTTCAAAAATGCATAACAGAGGATAATCTGAAACTCGATGAAGTGACCAAAGAGCTGGCCGAAGTCGAAGAAAGGAATCAAATGTTACAGAATGCTAAAGAAAAATATGAGAGTGATTTAAGGGAATATCATTCATCTCTTGATGATTGTAACCGAAAAGTTTCTGCTTTACAAGAAGCGTGTGGCCAAAACAAGTGTGGTCAAGAGTTACAGCTTAAGAAATTTACAGCAGAGATGATTCATATTCAGTCTGACCGTATTTGTAAACTGCTACGGAACCTTGGGGAAGAATTTCCAGAACTACGCGAGGATATTAAACGTGATATGATAAAAGACGGCCTAGTGGATTAAGAAGAGTAAATTCATTTTACATGTATTTCCGTCAAGCTAAATACCATTGCAGCATAATGCACTATATGATAACATCATCAACATAATAATGTATTGCTTTCCACCGGCAGTCTATGGGGGTCCTTCAGATGACTTCGTTTTCCCTCTTCCCTCCTTTTCTTTCTCCCTCAAAGTCTGAGAAACCTTCTCAGCGGCACGCCTGTCACCAACATCTTCCCATTGGTTTGTAGTATCGTTCATTCGCAAGAATCGACTGGGTGTCGTGTGATCCCTGAGAGCTTTCACAATAGCCTTCGCATATTTGGGCTTATGTGGTAAAAGTGAGACAGTCAAGTAAGAACAATTCATTGAATGGCTCTATACTAAAGTTACAACAATCTACAAACCTTTTCTGCCTTCCTCGCCATCTCGTAGGCTATCTTGTAGTGGTCAACGATCTGGCGGAGTCTCTTGTTACCAGGATGGTGGTTCGTTCTTCCACCTCTTCCGAAAAGTACATCGGCCTCCGTTGGCATGGATTCGTCATTACCTGGTAAAATGCCAGATGAACCGGTCGCTTCAAGTGGAGGAATGGTGATGTCAGAAGCAGTCGGCAACTTGAGCTCAGAAGTCGGCAGTGACTCCATAAGCCCCAGTGACTTGCTTTCTGTCCTAGTATTTACAGAGATATGTTGTGCTGGGGCCTCGCGACGAATTTTCTTCACCTTCATTTCATCGGATGGCTTCGCAGTCTCTACCTTGCGAAATGCATCTGCAGGCCCTGCTTCTTCATTACGTTGACTGCGCTTCTTTTTATCCACTACAGCGGGTTCTAGTTGGAGTTTCACGACCGAGGCATTCTCGTCATCAGCCTTCATACAGCTCCATCGAGATTTCTCCCGCAACGCCTGAGATACCTTGCACACAGCCTCATGCTCGTCCACTTCGACCCAGTATCCATTATCATCTCGTTTCAAGAATCGAACACTCGAACTTGCGAACCCGTCGCTAAGAATTTTTTTCACGACACGTTTTGCCACACGTGGCTTATCGACCTTCTTTGCCTCGACGTATTCTTTGCGATGTTCGTTAATCACGTCGCGGTATTTTTTGTTTCCGAAATGTCGGTTGGTGAGGCCGCCGCGCCCAAAGAGGATGTCCTGTCGGTCCAATAAGAGAGGAGGATGTATTAGAACAACAACTCCATTGTGGAAGATAATTGAAACGAGAAGAGACTTGCGTTCTGTCCTATCAGGATTCCCGGTCGAGGAGCATCTCCGCTCGCGATGGGACACTTGTTGGTCTCGTCAGATCCGGCCACGGTGGTGTCCGCTGGAGCTTCGGCTTCACTGGTGGGTTGACTTTCCATCGTCAATATTGGGTTTATCTGCTAGTTTTACAAGATTGACGCAGTGTTGCTCTGGGGAGTTAAAAAGTGAGGCAATCTTGAGTCGTTAGTCGCTGTTTTGGAAGTCGTTTGTTGACTTGGCTGATCTGGGAATTTTCTCATTTTATTTTTTGTCCTCTTTTCGGGTTTGGGTCACGCGTATCAGTTAAAGTGTGACTGGATTGCCTTGGATGTTCCATTCACGAAGAGGAACATGAACATCTCTGCTCAAAATAAATCGAAAATATCAAGTCCGGAATCTGGAGTTTTTGGGGATTTCGGAGGTTCCTATGTTAGGCCAAAAGCTTGGTAAAGTGCAGTTCCTTAGGAAAAGCACTTAATTT
>JALLPC010000942.1:0-10866 GCA_036940045.1 Stephanocyclus meneghinianus | reverse complement strand
GCATCATTGGCCTAGAGGTCATGAGAGCATACATAGCTCATGTTACCTTCTAGTGACCTAATTAAGGGCCATATTATGGGCTTATACCTACTGAAAGAATATGTAGATACTTGGCTCACATCAGGTCTGAAATTTTGAAAAATATTGAGAGCAGATCTGTCATTCAATGTGATATTCCAAAAAGGCTAGATTATATTGCAAAACATACAATCAACAAACTTCACACAGAGAGTAAAAATAGGAAACGGGGCATCTTAGTATGAAGAGATAAGATATTGCTGACATACAAGGGTCAGCATGTTTAATGTTCCAGAAATTCATGTCATTTATCTGGGCAGTGACCAGAATCACAGCAAACAACATGACCCAAACATTAAATAACATTGAGACAAACCTATTATTTTCTTTTGTACTCACTTCAGTCTCTCATGTCATCTCATTTTCATGAAGTTTGATGAAGACTTCTTCATGGATCGGAGTGTAGACTAATGTCATTAACATTTAAAATTTGTTTCTGTCTGGATGACACAATTAATTGATGCAAATTTGGTGACAATGGTTTCTTTTCATCTAGTTCTGGATTAGACCATTCTGTCATCAAAAATGCAAAATGGTGATTCTACCGGGACTAATTCAAACAATAAACACTACTTCTTATTCTGTGTTGTGTGCATGAGTTATTCCATGTTCACACAAGATGACACCAACAATGATTGCATTGATTATTCAAATTCTTCAGATAGCCTAACAATTGCTGGTATTGTAAAGAGGCTTGCAAAATGCAATGGGAAAATCCTTTATGAACAACAGTTTATAGCTCATCAGATGGTGTGTTGCACATTATTGTTGCAATTATTGAACAAAACACTTGATCCTACTTCTTGTGTTTGCAGATAGATAAGCATTGCTATTTCACCAGAGGTTAACTCTGAAATGATTGATGACATCAAGGAACAACTCCTCACATAAGGAGGAATGGATCAATTGCTTCTTTTCTAATAGGCAAGTGAGCAGGAAAGACTACTGCTATCAAGGCTCCTGAACAGTTCTCTTATGAGTTTTGCTCATCATGCAATATTATGTGGACAGAGAATTTGTTCTTTTATACTGCATGTACAGGATCAGCTGCATCAGCATCTGGAGGATAATTGTCAAGGCTTCTGCAATGTTTGCCACCAGTGTATTGGAAGTTCAATCAATGGAATAGAGTGGAGTACATATTCTTGTCATCAATGAAATATCTTTCGTGACCAAACATGAACCCACAAAACTGGATGTTAGATTGCATCAGTATAGAGATCATAACAAAGTATTTGTGTGATGTTGTAAAGTATTTGGTTGGAACTTCAGACAACTCATCAAAGGCAATGATCATGAATTGATGTATCCAAGAATCCATACTGGTTCTTTGAGAGTACCTGAATGGAATCATCATTCTAAAACAATGAACATTGACTTGTGGACAATTAAAAGTTTTGAAAACTGTTGAAATGATTCTGGCGAGGTCAACCAGCTCAAAAAGATAGAAACTCCACCATCAACAAGAGAGTGGTAAACAGGGCTGATATTGACTCTCCAAAAAACATCAACTCCGCTGTTGGCTGGAGTTATGCATGCCCTACAACAAAGAGTGCAATGCTACGTCCACAGGTGTGATTAAATCACACATCATGCATGTCATCTATTTGTTGAAAGCGATTAATTATCTACAGATCATACTGTATGAGATTGAGGGTGATTTCCAAACATCCACTAAGAACAAGTTATCATCACTAAGGGCAACAAATACTCTCCATCATTGCATATTCGCAACATGTTGAGATGACAACATCACGTGTGGTTCACACAAACACATCAACAATTATATGTTTATTCACTGGAATCAAACTGATATGTGTAATTTCCAATGAAAAAATTCAAGAGAAGCCACCAAAAGGCAATGGAACTGTGTGTACCCTCATATAACTTAAAATCAAGAATGGGTCACAATCTCATACATGGCATAACTTTTATGGAAAAAGGGTGTGGACAGCAAATGCTAAAGATGTTGAATTGTTACCTGCTGAATTTGCTGATTATTCAGAAGAAATTATTGGTATCCGGCATTAACTTGACTAACTGAAACAAAACGCCAGCATCAATGAGAACTCAAGTCATGAACAGATTGCGAAACTGGAAAAGCTACTACAATTCAAACATAGACAACAACAATTCAAAATCTCACCAGAAAAACATGATGTCACAATCACTGTGAAACCAACACAATTATTTGGCATCTAGGAGTTATTTAAATGTCAAATGAAACTGTTCCCATTAAACATCAACACCTTGTCTATGGGACACAAGTTGTAAGGAAGATTGTAAGACATCATTATAGTGTCACCATGGTCAAAACTTAAAATATATATGTAGAAATTGGGAATATATTGTTTTATCAAGAGTTTGGACACTCTAGGGTTGTTATTCTTCCAGCCAATGGACATGGAACAGCTTTCAAACCAACAAAGAAATTGATGCAATTCATGAAGCAGGTCAAGCAGGCAGAGAACACCTTACCTGAAAAGACACAATTGTAATACAGAGCTTGACTACATCACTGACAACCTCACTCCAACAAGTGTACAACACTTCAGAGTGCCCAACTACTAATTCCTTTGTGGAATAATTCGTAGGTTTTTTTGTTTTTCCGTAAGTCATAATTCTGGCCACTGCCCAGAATTACAAGAAAAATGTTGTTCTACTTCTAATACCCAGCATTACAACCTCCAGTCATCATTATACTTATCACTTCCATTCTGTCTAACCATGATAAAAATGCCTGTCTTTGCATCTTTACTTCAATGTCTTTGATTTTAATTCCGAGCACTCCCCACACTTCTGAGACATTAACCTTTAAGTAAAGGATTCACCAAGATATTTCCAAGCACACGTAGACATCAACTGTTTCCTCAAAAATGTTTCATCTGATTCTTTGTCTTTATTTTATTGACAGCATTCGTGGACATGTCTACTTTAAAGTAGATGTTGCAGAAACCTCCACAGGCTTGTCTGCACCCTAAAAAGGAAACAAAAATGCAGACAGAGCTGTAGCATTTTTTTGTAATCGAGCTGATTCTGGGAGATAGATAGTAATAGGATTACTTAGAGCTAGAACTAGATAAGCTAGATAGGTAACAGGTACACAGTACTTGCTAACGGAGCTCAGATTCAAACTTAAATCAACATTCAATCATTTATTGCGATCAATTCCTTGATCATTTTTTTATCTACTTCAAACTGTTCAATAACATTCAATTTATTTAGAACCTATGTACATGGAACATTTTTGAATATGTCCAATTCAATGCAATATCCTCAAAAAATGTTCAATAACATTCACTCTAGTTTAGCAGCAATATAGCATCTTTCCTTGGACCTGTAAACAGTATGAAAAAATCTTCTATCAAAGTAAGATTGAAGCTATTTTTTCCTCTTCACTGATTTTAGTCTATTGAAGTATGGGCTGGAAGTGGTGTGTGTTAAAGATTAGATAGATAATTTTGACAATTTCAAATTTGATATTCATCTGACACATCTTTTTTGATAGCACTTCCTTCTTGTCACATTTGTTAGATCTTTTAAAATAACTTTTTTACCATACCAACCATAAAATTATGGAGGGGTCACTGAGACTATTGTTTTATAATCTGTAAATCCTATAACACACTATCTTAGAGATTTCAGCACAGGGAACAAATTATCTTTTACATCCACTTTATAACCTGTTAGGCTAAGTCAAATGCAGGTTTTCCAAGAAGTATGGCCATTTGCCTTAAAAAATACATCTATTACCACTTGTACCAAAAATAGTTGTGTTGGATTTCGACCCATAATAATCAACCTTTTTCAAAGTAGATGTTTTATATGTGACAAGGTGACAGCCTGTGTAACCCTTCTCATGATATTTTTATACAGGATGATTATTTGGATTTATCCTAAGAGCCACAAAGTTCAAAAGATTCCTTTGACTAGTTCTATAATGATGTGATTTGTTGGCTTCAATCAGAGTAGACCAATAGGTTTTAACATTTAGGGGGAATAGTGGGGTAACATTAGTAGCAGTGATGATTGTGAAAAATGGGTTGATCAGGCAATAGCCAACAGTCCAATAGTCAATTAGAATGGTTTTGATTATCACTACTCTTGTAATCTTTGAATTGTAGGAATTACAGTAATTAATCCCTGTGCACACAATCATGTGATTGTTGTTGATGTGAAATGTTTGGGCCGTTTTTTGCATGCACTCAACGATGTGAAAAGTGGTACAATTATGAATCAATATGTAAGCTGTGCAGTTATTATGTTTGCACCATTTTTCTTGATCATGGTATTTCCTGTTGGGGTACCCAGACAGAGATTCCTATGGACATTTCCTAAGAGGTCTGAACCTGAATCGGCAACAGAACTTAACACCCATGTTACAACATGAGCTGTTAATTTTTTATGCCTTTTGTACATGACCTACCTAAATCATGACTGACTAAAGATTTTGATGTATTGCAAAAATCAATAAGAATGTAAAAAACCTTGTATTTCTGAATATTGCTTGTCCAGTTGCCAGTGTTGGGGATGCGCACTTGGCAACATTATAACAACTCATTGACTTTAAAAAGTCATGCTCTGATCCACAATACTTTCAGACAAGTTGATATGTACTCACCATTCACCTCGGTTGTCAAATTTCAAACAAGAATTTGTATGTCAAAATATTGAATTAATGCTTTGATACTTTTTTGAAGTACAATCCTAACCAAAAGTGATGTACAGGATAAGATATGGATCCTGACATTTCATGACACATCAATCAACCTAAATAGATGGAGCATCACCCGCGTTGTTGTCACACACAAAACTCCTCAACATGCTTGCCTGCACTTTTTAGACTGTCCATGGCATTTCCCAGAGTATATTTGAACATGATAAGAGTGATCACTACCAACTGACTCATCTCCAAGTATGGTATGTACCTACCATTCAACTCCATTATCAAATTTCAAATAAGAATTCCTGTTCCACATATATTGAATTCATGTTTTGATACCTTTTTGTTGCTCCTTAGCATCCCCTACACATTGCCTTAGTATGATCCCATCCTAAAGTGAGGCTCAGGATAGGATATGGGTCATGACCTGTCCTGACATCAATTATCCTAAATAGATGCTGCATCACCTGTGTTTTTGTCATGGACAAAACCCCTCAAAGACTTTGCTTGCACTTTTAGACTTTCCATGGCATTTTCTACAGTACAATTGCACATGACAAGAGTGACCACTGCCGATTGACTCATCTCCATCATCCGTTGGCTCTCTCACAGGTCTGCCTTGGTTAAAACCACAATTCTGCTGCAATGATTCCTCTATCTGCAACTGCACCATCCCCTGATGCATAGTAATTTATCCCTTGGTTTGTTTCACATTTCAATGCAAAGGTGCCCACATGTTGCTATATGTGTGGCCGTTTGATCACACCTACTGTGTAAACGTTTGCAATTTGATGTAAGCACATTTTTATATTGTTCTCCCCAATCAAAGATGTCAACATCAATATTGTTTTGTTTTTTCTGCTCTTCATTTATCAATGTGGCTGTGTTCCATCAGAACATTGGATTTGATTAAACTTCATCACACACAATCCACCAGGGCAAAGACAGGAGGGCACCAACAACAATTTTATGAATGGAGAGAGGGGTGTAATCCACAATAAAACTTGTGTGGGATGATAGTGCAGGTGCATTGTTGACAGAGTAAGTGCATCTGAGGTAGTTCAATAGCATCTGCTAGAAGGAAGATTGTCGCAGTGAGGGACAGCAGGGCAGAAGCTAATGTTGCCAATGCCATGCTGTGAATAACAATAACTTGCAAAGATGGAAAGCAACAACACTGAAAAATTTAACTAAAAAGAACATTTATTTTTCACTAATGATTATAAAGAATTTAAAAATCCTCTTCTCCAGAACAGTTACATCATTGTGGTATTGAAACACTGAGTGGCATGTCATAGAAGAAGAAAGCACTGATGTGACTGCCAAACACCATCACGGTGCAATTTGGATACGTTAGGCATGATTGTTGAAGATCAGCACCATGCTGGTACTGGTGATATACCCTCTGCTTATTTATGCCTATGTGTCTAATCATGTATCAAGTGGCATGAAATGGACTCTTGCTTGCTTTTTATGAGGGAATTGGAGCAAGAAATGTGGATACATTAAGTTTTCTTACTTCAGAACTCTACCTATATAAACTTGTGGTAGCCAACTCTCTGGAAGCTGTGTTGATGATGAATAAATAAACATACAGAAAAGTAGAAAACAAACAATTGTTGCCAAATACCCAAAAGATATTTTAATTTTTAACCTATTAACTTCTGATGAATGGTATGGGGTTTCAAGCATTTTGCTGCTGTCAATGATGTCTAGTGGCATCTTCAGCTTCAAGTAATGCCACAGTACATGTCATCACAAATTTCATCAATTAATCTGTTAGTTTCTTGAACATTCCCAAAAGGAGGACAATGAAGTAGAACAGTCCCAGCCACAACAGGAGGGATAACCAAAGAGATCCAGGGGTAATATTGATGCCAACTCGAACACGAGGAGCTTGTTCTACAGCATGTGCTGCTAACAATCCTAGTACAGATGCCATGAAAGATCCCAGGAGGAGCATCACCCCAAATTCAGGATGAGAATCTGTAGCAGAGGCAGGGGCTGCAGGGATAGGAGCTAGGACCAAAGGGGTGGAGAAGCATGTCTCATTTGGTTTCTTACACCATGAGGTGGAGTAAAACCATGAGCATAAGTTATATGCTACACTCAAACTCAATCACATGTGGCTCTCCTGTCCCAAGATAAAACATGAATGAGACATGAGGTATAGAACTCAGCTACAGCCGAGGAAGAGGAGTCTGTGCTAGGACTTTGAACAGGTTATGGTCACTTTCCATGTCAGTGAGAAGAGTGATAAACCTGATGAAAGTCTTGACCTTGCATGGGAAAGGCCCAACCTTGAACTTGTCAGATGTGATGCAGTGGATCTAGGCACATGCTTTGAGCATGGACAGTTTTGCTACTGTGTGGATGTTACAGGCTTTTCATTATGTGTCTAAAGAAGTCATAGGGCAGCATGAGTGAGTTCTGCATGCTGCATGCCCATGCCATCATTTTTCAAGTCAATGAAATGCTTGTTGACATTGAGGGGGTGTGCCAAAGAGTTGAAGACAAGCTTGCACATGCCATCTACCTTCCAGATGGTAGACAAGTGCAGCCAAGTCATTATCAATTTCTTGGAGTATGCATTTGTAGTCATTGTGAGTGCTTTTAGGTCCCTTGTGAGGTCAATGTCAACTGGAGACAGAGCAGCAATAGTGTCCACATGTTGCAGATGTGAGACAGGATGTGGAGGATCTTGTGGGCTGCAGTTGTTAGCATCATTGTCAGGAATGTTGTTCCTGAAGGCAGGCCTGTCTTGAAGAGATCAATGTCTTGTTTATATTGACAGAGCTTGTCATGAAGATGCTTGCATGCTTGGTAGATCATGTCATATGCAGTGAAGTTGCAGCAGCAACTGAAAACATGGTAGTTGAAACTATTACTGCATTTGATGTCCTTTGTACAATAAATTTAACCAGACTCCATGCACTCATTGATTATTATGTTTGCATCATTGTTCCAGTACTTAACTTTTGTTTGTTAGTGTATGGATGTCATTTTATGAGTGCCATTATGACATAAAAAATTCATCCTTGAAGAACTTAGATACTTTACAACTCTTCACAACAAAACCACATGCACATCTGATGTACCACACTGTGTTGAATCATTATCCTTGGCTATCACTTTCAGCACAAGCAACACTGTCATTGTTCCATGATTGAAACTAACTCTCCTATTAGATTGCTATATATGTGGATGTCTAAAGAGAACAGTGATGGTAGGAGCAATTAAAACAGAGGATGTTTGTCAAATTATGGATTGAGGCAAAAACAAGCCAGAGAGAGTCTGTGGAGGAGCCAAGGATGTGGTTTAGTCACTGTTTTGGGTAGAATTTGAATCTGCCAACCAACTAATCACATTTGCTAATAAATATCCATAGTGTTATAATTTGTTTTGAAAAGGATTAACTGGTGGTACTGTTCCATACAGAGATGGTCTGTGGAGGAGGTGATAATGTGGTTTAGTCATCTTTGTATGGAATTCAAATCTACTATCCATTGGACCAACATTCCTAGGTCCACAGTACAATAACTTGTTTCAGATAGGGAGAACTGTTTGTCTTGTCACATCCTGATGTGGAGGCTTACACTCAAAAACGAGCCAGAGATTATTTGTGGAGGAGATGGCAATCTGATTTGGTCAAACATTGTGTAGAATTAAATCTGCTAACTATTTGACCAAATTCCCTATGGTCAGAGCATCCTGTGCCCAATACTATAATGAGATTCTCTTCCTTTGGGTCCTGAACAACTCACAGCTAATTACAGCACATTCCAGCTTGAGGCATTGCAATTATGATGTAGGGCATCAACAATGTATTGTCAATCTAATGGCTGATAACAAATCTTAAATTGACATTACCCACCATCTGTTGAAAAGAAGTTTTGTTTAAGTGAAGCAAAATGGATTTGAAAGTGTGGAGTACTTGAGCAAGGAGATCAACACTGTATTGCAAGATTTTTTTTTCAATTAGTAAAAATATATGAGTATTTTACTTCTTTTCACCACAGGAAAGAGCAAAAATTCAGATATTCATCAAGATATATAGTCAAGATTAAAATTGGCAGTGTCTGTCTGTCACACCTACAGAATTTGGACAAATGGCTAAAAATCTTAGAAGCAGGTAAGAATATTGGATTTGGAGACATGGCAAAAAAGCTTTCTTCAAATTCAACAATTATGACAGCCAGTAATTGATAGTCTTCATGCAATTTAAAAATGAAAGAAATGTTTTAAGAGAAAGCAAACTTGTCCATGCCTAGGTAACAGCATTATCTAAGCATGGTTCAATTTTCATGTCCAATGATATATCAGTTCCATCATGCTTTGTTCCAAGGTGCACCCACATTTGTTGAACAATGTGTAAGCAATTCAATAAACTATAGAACAAACAATGATCAAATGAACTGCCAAAACCATGATCAAATCAACTCCAAACCGCCATTGAAGTCATCAAAGGTGTTTGTGTCATCACTCACCATATAGAAGAAAATTTGACTTCCAAAAGCATTTTGCATTGATTATTTTTTGATGGCCACAGACCCCACCAGCTGCAAAAGTGCAAGATCACCATTTGCTGTCATTGGCAAACCCATGTGACCTGTTTCAACATGTTGATCCCACTACTGTGGTTCATCCACCTTCACACTCCCACTGACAATGCATTCATCTATTGTGCTTGGTATAGAAGCAGGGAAAAAAGAATTGTTGCAACTCTAACCTCATTCTTCTTTTTCATAAAACTCACCAATTTACAAGGAGGATCTAAGCACTTAACTGGCTTTAATGAAGAGGAAATGTTTTCACATGAGAATCAAGCAGCAACAAAAATGGAGTATGCTATGATTCACTGAGTGCTGGCTAATGATTGAAAGCAAGTAGTCAAGCTTCAACTCAAAACAAGATCATTCAAGAGTCAATGAAACAACAATTCATTCAGTGCATTCTACACACAACATTAACCAACCAAGTGGCAACTTGTTAACATAATGCAATGATCCATCAGGCAGCAACATAAGACAAGATCATGCACAGTTAGACACAACAATAAAACAAAGCATGACCATTTACGTGTAATGCGATTTTCAAAATTGGAGCCTTGGAACCCCTTAATCAGAATATACACAATCAATCAAAATTATTGCAGTGGTCATTGTGAATGAGATCTCAAACAACAATGATTTGACAATGAAGACAGTAACACTTGATGCTTTTGTTATGGAAGATATTCGTGGAACAAGGTTTCTTCCAGTCAAAATGAAGAAACAGCCACCATTGATTCCTGTAAGGTGGTTTAAGTGGTATTGGAAATGCTTGGTACAGTTGAGAATGCATCCAACATTTTTAATTCAAAGGCCAATCATACAAAATGTACTGGTGTGTATTTGATCCTGTCAATAGTCACATCAGGTTCATAGAAACAGTTCTGTCATTCAAACATGACTGCATACCCTAAGTTGCAGATTCTGTTTTTTGGTTCTGGTGAAAAAACAGAACATTGGCAATCTTTCATTGCAGTTGGAACTCCATTGGAACTCTGGTTGGTTTATCGGAATTTACCTATCTAGATATGACATACTCCTACCCTGCTGACTGACTGTAATATTCTGGTGGTTTTGACTAGAACCTAGAATTTTGACAGAAGTTCCAATCCTAACATACTCTTGGCTAATGATAATACACATTGCCATCACAAATCACACACATAATTTAATTGATTAAGGCATTGGTTTATCAAGTGTGAAAGCTAAAAAATGGAAGTGCAAACATGATCAGGCAACAACCACTGTCAGTGGAGCATGTAGTGGAATTTTGACCAATACTTTATCTTTGCCAGACCTTCCAATAACTCTTCTTCTGGCACATCATCTTCATCTGATTCCTCCTTATGTTCAGAGATA
Source organism: Stephanocyclus meneghinianus (assembly GCA_036940045.1). Lineage (NCBI taxonomy): Eukaryota > Bacillariophyta > Thalassiosirophyceae > Thalassiosirales > Thalassiosiraceae > Stephanocyclus > Stephanocyclus meneghinianus. Next base: position 216 of record JALLPC010000942.1, on the reverse strand, counting down.
AAATCCTCCTTCAATATACAGACTACACATCATTTATTCAGTAAAGATGTAATTAGTTTACATAGGCCAAGCAGTATAATGATATTGTGTAACTTTCTATTTGAAACAATTATTAGCAACAGACAAAACAATTGTAAAAATGAGAGACATATCACCTCCTCTTTAAAGTCACTCTGTCTACTATTGTTGGTGTGACAAAGAAACAACATAGAGTAC
>JALLPC010000941.1:0-11621 GCA_036940045.1 Stephanocyclus meneghinianus | reverse complement strand
TTTGTGGGTCCAGGGTTTGAACCCCTGCCCATGCAGCACGATCTTTTTGTGGGTCTAGGGTTCGATTCCCTGGCCCTGATCACCCGTTTTTGGCCCGGTGTATCTTTGGCCTACGTCAGACCATATCTACACATGAATGCTGACAGCAGAATCTTCCATCTTTAATGTTCTCTTTTAAAACCACTGTGACCTTAAAATATTACTGTTCTCATTGCGTTGCATCTAGCTGTGGCACCTGGGATCAATCTCAGTATGGTACTTTTGAATAAATTTTGCACCATGCCTCTACTGTTCTGGTTTTTAGTGACCATCATTGTAGCGTGTCCTTTTGAAGACTACACATTCACCCATAGACTGTAGATTACGATGAGGCTGTGATGAATATTGCTCAAGGAGACCAAACTCTTCCATTCCTATGGAGATCTATATAAAATATGGATGCCTTAATATTAAAAGATAGGTCATCGTTTCACATTTCCACAGAAAAATAAACAAATTTATCATACTTGAACTCTTAGCACTATTCTTCCATTTTTGGAAGAATTTAAAAAACAGAAATTTCTTTGTCACTCCATTGGCTATGTCCAGATTCTGATGAAGAAACTTGTCATTCTATGAAATGAAGTATTCCAGTTTGCTTTTGTTCTTGTCCTCTTTGTTAGATTCAAACCAGTCTCCGTTTTTGTGATAAATGCTCCATTGCAGCAGTCACTAATCCACTTCATCTTTTCTTTGACATGATATTTCAATCCTACTGCATCTGCACAATGAAGTGTATTTTTTTCTGACAATTAATATTTGATGCTCTGTTGTGTTCTCTCCACCTCCCTTCATTATGCTTATGCATGCCACAGAGCAGTGTATTGCATAAGCCAGCAATTTCATCCCAATATGAATCCCTCATATACATCATCTTGAATCCACAGATAGCAGACATTGTCTTTGATTCCCAGAAGAATGATTTCTCTTTTTGTTGACATTCTCCTCCAGTGGCGCCATCCCTCTACTTGATCTTCAGTTATCCCTCTTGTTTCTTTGTCATCCTCATTTAAACTAACATAGTGAGACCGAGCTGAGGTAGAAATAACATCCTCTCCTCAGTTGTGTGTCATCTTCCCATGTGATCTTAACTTACAACTCTTGCTCCTTTGTCACCCTCATTTGTACAAATAGTTTCAGCTTTATCTAGAGTTATTAAATCACCTGATCAGATTTCTCCTTATAATATAAACACTGGGGTATTTTTAAGTCTCTTGGTGGTGCACCAGTTTTTGTTCAAAACATTTCTGATAATATCCACACATCAACAATCAACAATGACATAGATTGCACAAAGTTTACACATGTGAAATTGAATGCCTCAATCAGATGTGGGTATTTTGCACATAGAATCCTCTACCAGGTCTTCTCACATAGCCATTGCCATTGCTTTTGATACCTTTGTTTCAGACTCTCAGTTTTTTGCGACCATGATATCATGATAAGTAAGGTGTTTGGTGAAAAACTGTTAATGATGGCACTGAAGAAATGATTGATAGATTGAAATTATCAAATTCTCCCATGGACCTAAAGGTCGGAAAACAACCTTTAAAGTGGATCTGAATTAATGATGCCATTCAGGTCCATGAGAAAACTGGAGTCCACTGTCAAGGCACCTGGTTGCGTCGAATCACATGGTGACTATGTTTTTGGTCTGAGTTTTTGCTAGACAACAAAAAATCATACTTCAAATTTTTATCACTAGGTTACACAAGGTCTTTGAATTGAGACCAGCTAAACAAAGGATCAAGACTATGATATCTGGCAAGATTAAAAGGTCTTATCAAGACAAAGCTTTCTTGTAAGAAAAGTTTTCTTGCAAGATCAAGTTATCACTCAAGATAAAGATAACATAAACATGGATCATCTTTGTAGCATTCTCCTTGGGTGCAGGGCTAGCATGGCAACATTTGTCATCTAGTTGCAGTACATTAATAGTGCATTTTCCGATTACAATGTCACATAAACCTGTCTACAAGGTGTGACTACATTGTATATTTTCTTCTCAAAAGGCTTACTGCAACCTTGAATCAAGTGCTATTTTCACTTTTGGCTCTACGATTGAACAATCACATCCATCTACAACCACTCTTGTCCAATGACAATAAGCTTGTGAAAAATCTTGATTAACTCTAAATGCTAGAATTTTTTATAAATTTTAGTCTGTAGTGGATTGTTGATTTCTTCAAAAAAATGTGAGCCCATCATTCACTTCCTTGGACACAAAGCACAAGGCATTCAAATTCACTCACACCACACATTGGCAACAAAGTCATACTACTTCTTCAAAACATTCAAGGCCTGTTCTAGTCTGTGTCTCCCTAATTCACCATCTCCTTTTTGTAGCGCTGCAAGTGCAAACCTGGTCAACTCAACAGCATCATTGATTTGGTTCTTTGACCATTTTGTCGTATTCGATTTCCCGAAAAGAGAAGAAAATACCCCAGATGATGCTTTGGGCGGAGATGTTGGTGGAACGGGAACTGTTGTTGAGCTCGTTATCGAGCGAGTGGATGATAAATGCTCAGAATATGGAGGTGGGCTATCCAAAGGTATATCCGCAGAGACATTTCTTAAGGGTCCAGGGATGAAAATGTCAACAGACGCTTCTTCAACCGAGTGGTCATCTTCTACTGGATCCCCATTAAGATTGAGTTCAACTCCATCGAAAGAAGGTGGTGGCACAATGTCTCCGATGTCATAGTGAACTGTAGACTGCTCATTGGTTTCTTCTGCCGTAGGCATGAATAAGTAAGGAGGAGGCATGTCTGGTGTTAGTGGCAACTCAGTATTTTTTGAGGCTGTATCGGGAATAGTTCTTGAGTTCAACGAATCAGCAACAGGCATGACATCATTTTCATCTTGTTGTTGCTGCTGCTGCTGCTGCTGCTGCTGCTGCTGCTGCTGGTAACCTCCGGGCGTAGGCTCTCGTCCTTCTTTAATTGCATTCAAAATATCAGTAGCTTTCCACTTGCAATAAAGACGCTTCTTCTTTTCTTCCTCAATTTGCGCTTGAGTCTCATCGTCAATTTCTCCGTCCTTTTTCTCATCATAAAATTGCTGTAAGATTTCGTAGAAAGTCCCTGCGGCATAAAAAGTCTTGGCAGTTCCCCTATCCGCTATACCTGCTCTATCCTCTCCATCAGCCTTATCAAATACTCGATCGGCCACCTTGCGACAAATAGTCCAATGCTCGGCCTTCGAGAACACTGACATGGCAATCTTCTCTTTCTCCAACAGATCGAGCAATTCTCCTAGGCAGGCCTTGGCCGAAGCGTCAGGTCCTGCTAGGGGTATGCCAGCTAAGACGGCGTATTGACGGCAGTTGTAGGCGACGACGCGTGATTCGGGTGATTTGTCGTGGTCGAGTTCTTCGGCGCGCCTCATGAAGACAGTGATCTTTTTCAGTGCGGGCGGGATGGATTTCGATGGTGGGGCCATGGTTGTTTCTTGTTTCAATAATGGGGGGTTTGGTACGTGCGTTTGATTGAAAGTAGTCTTGTTGGCTGCTCCCTGCTCTTCGTTTCAACTCAGGCTGTTTTGTTGCTTCCTGATGCGAATAGTAACTGCTGAAAGGCGAATAATATCCGCTCGGAACGGGTCTGAAGCAAGAGCAAGTTCCATGAGGAGAAGAGGCGACGCTCGAGGCGAATGCTGGCCTATGCGGCGTCAACTGGCACGTCTCAAACTACCTTTCATGATATCAAATCCACTAAGTTTTGTCTGGTTGTTTGTTACAACAATTGAGGTAGAGTATACGACTGCCCCTCTCAAAGCTGGGTCGAACAGTCCAGTCAGTCGTACACCAAAAAAAGGAGAACCAAGTTCTCATTCGTGTTTGACTCTACATAATCAACCTCAATCAACACTGTGGCTTGTCAGATGGCCCCAGACGACAAGACGACATCCATGACATCGCAATAATCTATTTCGAAAATATAATAATGAACACAGGAAGCCTGCCTTCTTACACAGCCAAGTTGGCGTATGATCCGTCAAGGCGCGTGAATGTGATGTCATCTGAAAACTCTTTTCCTAAGGTCTAACATACTTTTTCTCATGGGTAAAAAAGGCATCGTCAACGAACAACACTGCATTTTACACTACTAAATCTCATCCCAGAATCGCGTCTTTGGTCAAGCATTTTGGGCTTTGTGTCTTTTGGCACTGGGCTCGGTTTGGCATCCTTTATGGTGACAGGATGGATAGCATTAGTTCCCTCCATGATCTTTTCGAAATACATTATGGGTTGGCCGTCAATGATTAATCATCCACAAGTCAATGATACCGCCAAGTCAAAGAAGAACATATCAACGACCAGCGTGGGGTCACTTACTGCAATGAAGACATTCAGTGCGAGATCACAAATGGNATTCAGTGCGAGATCACAAATGGCCTTACAGGCGAGTGGAGGACCTGATATCCTTGCCCCATTACTCATGGAGCATGTTTCTCTTTTTGGACCAAACATACCTGGGAGTTATTTCTTCACACATCTTTATCTCTTCTTAGCTCGTTGTCATTACTACTTGACGGGGCGTATTTTTGCGGATCAGCTCACTGAATGCTGTCTGAAGAGAATGACGCGGTTAGGCGAGACCGCGTGTCTTCAGGCGAGAACATGCTGGTTCGATGATGTAGTAGATACTTTTGCCAATGCGAATGAGGGAACACAGTTCAATCTAGTAATTCTCGGTGCTGGATTTGACACAAGATGTTACAGACTCAGCAGCATTAGAGAACGACAGAATGTAAATCTCTTTGAAGTGGATGCGCCAGGGACACAACAAAACAAGAGGAATGCACTAAAAAAAGCCAAAATAGATTGCGCGAATGTTCATTTTATCTCCTGTGATTTTGAATGCCAAGACTGGATGAAATCCTTACAATTGCAGTCGAATTTCAACCACAAGTTACCAACAATATTCGTATGGGAGGGTGTGAGCATGTATGTTGAACGTGAAGTTGTTAAATCCACCATATCGCAAATCTCTCGTTGTGCCATTGGCTCTTGTATTGCTTTTGACTACGCATTTTCTGATGGCACGAGCATGGTGTTGAAGAAGAGTGCCGCGAGGATCGGAGAACCATGGAAATTTGCTTTAAACTTCGACGAAGTGGATAACCTTGTTCAAGAGTGTCAAGAACTGTCAGAAGGAAGAGTTGTGTTGAGGGTTATGGACCACTTGCGCAAAGATGAGATGAAAAAGCGATACCTTGCAAAATACATCAATGGAAATTATCTTGGTTATCTTGAAGAGTTTGGAGCTTTTTGTCTTATTGGGACGTGATTTCACATGGCTGCTTGTATTCGTTTTGTAATTTGTTTGATAAAATTCAGTGAAGTACAATGATGCGGTACACGTCACATCTCATAACAGTCGCATTGTTAACTTGAACTCTTGTTTAAACTTTAGTAGTCTACCAGTCAAAGGACTGTCCTTTAATGGCGCTAGGAACTAACACAAACCTTTCTTTTACACTAAAATGTGTTGCCTTGCCAGAATAGTGCACTCAAGTGATCATGTGTTAGCAATGCAATAATCTGGATGTCAGTCCTATTCTCATCCACGCCAAATTCAACTAAATCAAGTGAATTATATCTTATCAAGAATGGGCCTAGTTCTTCTCAAAATACTTGGCAAGTGCCATTCTCAATGAGTTATTAATGTACAGAGGAGCATCTACAAAGTGCTTACTACACACCGTCATTGCTTTGATGCATCCCTATTCTTTGCATCTTGTAAAAATGGTCAGTGGCCATTTTTGGTGTGATTGATTCATCATCTCACACGTGTTTTCATCTTCCCATCAGGAGGGGTGATATAGCAAATAGCAATTACAGCGATTAAACATTATTTTTGATTATTGACAAAACACATGACTTTGTTGTAAAGAATACACTAAAATAGCAAACACCCCAATAGCCCAATAGTGAACTTGCTGCCACCACAAAAACAACTGATGTCAATGGACCCACGGATAGACGTAAGTATGAATAGATGGATGGACAGACAGATGAAATGATGACAGCCATAGAATGGTGTGAAAATTGCATGGCAGTGCTATTGGACTATTGGGGTAGGTCTAAAATTGAGGGGTCGATATTGCTTGCTATTAGCCTATTGGGCTTCACCAAACTGCAATAGTCAATAGCAAATCGAAAAAATTCTATCTGCTGCCCTATTTGGACAAACTAATCAAGGTATTTGGGCTCAATAGTGCAATATTACTTTTTAGTGATAAAAATGCTATCCCTGGTACCAAAATGGACTACTGATTCAATTTTACACAGTAGTTAAGTACTATGATGGAAATAGTTGCCTGCCACCCATTCTTCCCCTGAGTAGTAAGGTACCCAAAATTTGGTTGAATCGGTATTAATATTTTGGTGGGACGCTTCTGTACATTATTCTCACATAGCTTTCTTCTCAAAAATTGAGCTGTGCATCCATTTAGTGTTCAACAATGTACTATATGTGTCAAGCCTTGATCTTGTTCATGTAACAAAAACCCCACAACTCAACAACTCACAATACAACTCTATACATTCAAACTCTGTACACTTGCAATTTTTCACCAATGCAAATACTTAATGATTTACATGATGTGTTTTAGCCTGTTTTTGACATGATTGCAATCAAAGGCATGCATAGCATCAGGTTAGTCACGATGTGTTACACTTTGCATTTTATCAGGATTGCACTGACAACATTGCCTAATCACATCCTGTAAAAGGTGTGCATATGAGTTTTCCCTGATTTCTCACACACTGATTGCTGTTGTTGCTATTATGTTCCAGATGCCATCATCAACCAAATATTACTAAGAAATGTGCTGAGAAGAGGTGCCTGCTGTAGTAACTGGGACCAGGACCAGAAAACAATCAAAGAAAAGACAAGTTGATAACACTGATGACAGCTCTTCTCTGGAGAAAGTAAAGGCCAATGCCAATTAAGAAATAGGAAGCACAACAAATCATCTACCAAAAGTCTACAACAAAACAAACCACTACCAATAAGGTTGTCAATAGTGAATGCAAAATAAAGTGACTCTGCACCTGTGTAACTTCATTTTACACCCTTCAGTTTCCAAAGTGTTGAAGAGTTCATTCTCATTAAGAAACAATAGTGATGAAATTCCTGATTCTACAACTAATATGATTGTTGACAGTGAAAAAGTATTGTGGGTTAATATTTGTATTCTTTTTTTGATTGAATTGTATCCTTGACTAATGACATGTTTCTTATAATTTTAACATTTTAACCTGGACATTTGCACTACACAGTAAAATATTTGATGCTTGTAGTAATGCTTGCAGTATCATTTTCACTCCTGGTGGTACTAACCTATCAACTTCTATGGATTGAGTAATAAATTCAAACAACTGCATTAAGTCATCTACACAAGTTACAATACCACTGGCTCAATCACAAGTCTCAAATTTTGTGGATTCTAATCTTCCATCCCTTGTCAACCCATCAAAGAGCACGATGACTAATTTATCATGTGAGTCCACTGCCATGACTCATGGGCATATTAGATGTATTAGCTGGATGTCATGTTTATTCTTTCAAATCTTTTGCTGACTTGCCATGAAATGAAACTCAATGTGGCAGGGTTGACTTGAGGAATTGCGGTTTCATTGCAGTATTTGTAGTACTGAAGTCAAGGGTGGGTCTAGCTGCCCTTATACCATTGGGCATTGGAATGAGCATATCAAGTAAGGTTATGTGCATAGCAAGAAGCTGGTCAAAATTTCCCCAAGATAAGGGGAAAGCTCAAAAGTGGGAAGGTATGTTCATTAAATTTATCTTGCAGTAGAATGAAATCCAAAATACTCAATTTTCTTTAGTTTCAGCCATTGATCAAATTTGAGACTGTTCACTCAAAAGCAAAAGTGGAGTGTTAAGCCAGTGAAGTCCATCCTTGCTTTGTGGTAGAAGTCATCCTCAAGAACATCAAATGCAGAATCATCATCTGCATCCACATCAACCACATCTGTCTCAGCCTCAACTACACTCACATCTACATCTGTCTTTGCAAGAATCACATCTGTCCATGCAAATAGCAATCTGACTGCCAATGTATCAATGAAGCCAGCTCCAGTGACTAATGCTTGCAAGGGAATCTTTCTTGACTATCAAAAAAGAAATTTTAAGGCAGAATCAATGCTTTTGTTTGTATGATACCATCTCTGACACTGCTGTGTACCCATCAGGTGTTGGAAGCCTCAATTATATGAACATGTTCCACAGAAAATGTAAGAGCAGGAGCATGATCCAATACACCAAGAATGGTAACTTTCACTCTTGCAATACCTGCTGTGTGTAATTCTATGTAAGTCTTCATAAGTGTGTATTATTTTGACATGTTTGAATCCAACACTTGACATTTTTATTTCCGGTAAAGTAGTCAAAAAGCAAGGTTACTTAAGCAGAAAATCTTTGATTGTGGTCAAACTTTCAATGGCATTTTTACCACTCTTTGACATAGCAAAATATCCAAAGTTGATTCAGATCAACTAGAACAGTTGAGTTACACTGATAGCATTGACCTCAAGTCAAACTGGCTATGGTGCATTGCTTTCTTCAAGACTTTGAAAACTCTGCTGTTGGGAGTCTATCAATGAATTTGTTAATGATGACAACTTTCTCTCTTGTGGTGACAATTTTATAAAGAACTTTTTAACAACTTATTTGGAAAATAAAACAGTCCATGTTGATCTGATGCAAGCCTATATCTCCCAACTCAATGGTCATACCATTCTGTATAGGTAACTGCTGTAAATAATTTCTTCTTAAGCCTTGCTGACACTAGATCAAAGCAGTCAGTTGAGTTTGTCTCCGGTAATCTTTGAAAATCTATCTTGGTCCTTCATTTAAAAATATTCAAGCCAAGAAATGCCCTGCCCCATTTATTGTTCACTCAACTAATGATGTAATTGGAATTGTATTGAAACTGCTCAATATCATTAGATCTAAGTTAGGTGATCATCTTTCAGTTAAAGTGTGATGCTATGCACAGTGCATGATTGTTCTCATTTTGAATATTCTCATATTTCACATATGTCTTACACAGCATAAGACTAGCATTCCCACTTGGCATTGATAGTACAAAGTGAGTTAGGTGTTGGCAAGTCTGTACCACTCATGGTGTCTTTGTTGGAGGAGCCTACCCAAATCACTAGATGTCACTTGAAGGTCTAGACCAGAAAACAACTGCTACTCTGCTAGAAGAGTATTTTGCTGGGGAACATGCTATTTTAGCCAAAGAGGTAAAGGTCTGTGTTTTGACCTTTCAGTGTGTTGCCCCTGGAATGTCTCCACAACTAGTACTCATTGGTAGATCGCACACAAACAATTAGAGCTACGACTTTGGCAGTGACGGTATGTGTGTATTCCATGCCTGTGAAGATACAGCAGCACAAGATGGCAATGCCATATCAGATGGTGTATAGCAACAAGAAGATTAACCTTGAATACCTGTATGAGAGTAGCACCACATTTGCATTGGTTTACAACAAACAGAACTACAAGAATCCACATGGCCAAGCAGTCACTGGAGCATTGCCATGATCCATTGGCTGCTACTTCTTAGATCCCTGGCATCTAAAGATGGCAGGCATGGCATTAGAACTCAACAGTATTGAAGATTGAAGCTGATACTATTATATTACATCTTTATTCTCCTTTAACTATCACCAAGTTGATCAATGCTGGTTTCAATGATGTTGGCAATCTTTCTGAGCTTGTTGTAACCTTGCTTTGCATTTTTCTATGCAACTATTCTGTTAATGCCCAAGATTTGAACTGGAAGGACAGTGACATGTAATTTCATTCCACACACCCTACAGGTAAGAATACTTGCTATAATTTGAGACTGTGGATGTTGTAGGGTATAACAATTTCACTGACACATCTATGCTGCACAATGATGCCAAACAAGTAGAATATGCTACTTGTGATTTTCATTTCTATATTTGCTCCCATGCAGGAATGTCTTCCAAGGGAACCTTACATCAGAAGGTAACAAACATAACTTTGGGCTATGGTGTATGATACTCTGCGAAATCAATGTGAAACAACTCATCCATATGACATGTGTGAAGTATCTACCTCAACTGAAGTACTTTTATATACTTCAAAAATAGAGGGTATCCTAAAATAATCAAAGACATCCTTTGGATACCTTGCATCCCAAGTGTTGAGGACACCCTGTCACCAGGTGGAATAAAGACTAAGTAGTCTTACGAAACCACGAGCTCTTGTCAAGACCAAGATTGCCAGCAAGACCAAGTTAGTATTCAAGACTATGTTTTCTTTCAAGACCAAGATAAAATAGAGTGTTGGTTAATGCAGGATATTGTTTATCATGTAAATGATATGAGGACTAACAATCATTAGTCTTCACTTTTGATTAGCAAAATGTTTATAAAAATAAACTCCAATCATCTGAGAAACCTGTCCTATTAACTCTTAAAAACTCTCCCAGAAAATGGCTTATGACACTATCATATGATAGCAAAACATGCAGCTTAGTGTTGAGTTATGCACTCAGCTAGTTGTAGTGAGTTTCACTCCCAGGCCAAGACATCATCCACATACCTAGACATGTCACTGAGGACAATGTCCCAGCTGATATAGATGAACTCTGCTCCACCTAGCAGAGTTCACAATTGGGAGAGAGCAAATTGCCAACCAACTAAAAAGACCACAACATGAAGTTTAAGTACTCATGTGGCATATAAATATTAGTAGCACATATGTGTAATACTAAGAATAAAAAGACCACTAAGTGAAGCATACATGCTCTTGTGGCACATATATTAGTAGAACATAAGTGCTCACTAAACAACAAAAAGACCGTTTAGCAACATAAACATATGCCAGTGGCATATTGCCCTACGACTTTTTTTCATGAGCCATAAGTGCAGCCAGAAGTTTTATCTTCAACTCACATCAATTTTAACCAAAATAATTAATTTCTTGTTCAATAATAAAACGGAGTTCATTACATAAATACCGTATGTATACTCTAAACAAAAATTAGCTTCAATAGCCAAAGTGACCCCAAAATCTTTTCCTAGGCCTGACAAGGCAAGATTTTAACTCACCACCCCCACGTGGTATTTACCATGTTGAAATGACCGCACTATCACACTTCAAGTTCCTTTCCTCAAGCATGACTGAAGTCCCAATGGACTTTTGTCCGTGTTCTCCTCATATTTTGTCCCAAGGAATTCTGCTCAGGCATAGTTTCACTTTGGTATTGATGCAAGGTTCTTAGTTGGAAATGTTGGCATCGTGTTGTGTCATCTGACCCCCCTAAATGACATGTCATCCCAACACGTGACGACATGTCGTGACAATTTAGGGAATATTGGCATGAAATTTTTTCAAATTCTGTTGTCTGGACAATGCCAGATGACATGACATGTTGTGTCGGGATGACATCAGCCAACATATTGGCTGATTCTATTAGATATAAAGAAGGAAAAAAAGCTTTGCAGAAACTCACGCCATAGTGGTGTGATTTGGTGCAAGAAAGTTGCAAAAATGGTATCGTATGCATTAATTCAT
>JALLPC010000940.1:0-10866 GCA_036940045.1 Stephanocyclus meneghinianus | reverse complement strand
CTAAATTTGAGTTGGATGTGTTTCCAATATCTATTGTTTATCAAATTGTACTGATTTGTAAAAAGATAAGTGTGTAAACATCAAGCCAAACTTTAATAGATTGGAGTGAATTTTTGGTGTCGCGACAAAAAAGAAACGGATTGAAAATTACAGCAAATTACATGAATTGTAAGAAGTAATAAGTGTATTGAGTTGTTTTTGTAATTAGTGCATAAGCTAAGTGTCTTGCAGCCTAAAGGTTCTGGAAGGAATGTTCATCTGGCAACTGCACATGTTGTTGTGCTTGGGGTGCCAGTCTAGAAATGGCTGAAAATAATTGCACTGGAAATCTAGTTAAATGCTGTGTGAATCTCTAGAATCTTCAATTGCGAATTGATCTACATATTGACAGGGAATCTTTGGGCAAGATACATTACTCTTGATTCTTGCTCGCATGAGGCGACAAAGTATAGATCGGTACAACATAGGTATTGTACATCATGGTATGGTATTGTATGGCACAACACACTGCGCATATTGTACTAAACGGAGCAGAGACGGACACAGAAGAGAATCTCTGTGGGAGGGCTTCGATCCTGCTTCGATCTGCTTGGATCCTCGCGCACAGGTACGACATAATGTGTTGTATATTGTGTATTATTGTCGAATAGGTATTGTACAATATGGTAGCATGCAGGACGGCATACCACATACATCATACCATACAATATTGTACCATATAGTACGCTGCTGCAACAAGTTATTTTTTTCTACACCCGGCACGTCATAGCCGTCCCCGTGTCCCCCCCCTCTCATTAATCACCGAGGGCGACAACATCATGGTGAAATTCGGCCTCCGTCTCGATCAAAACAAATCCAACGAATATCCCTCCGACGCCTATGTCGATTACGATAAACTAAAGGAGATTATTCATGTGCTGGCGAAGAAGAAGTTGGCTGGGTGAGTTTACAACGGAGGATTTTAGTGGTTGTTAGGTCTTTATTGATCAATGGTGTCTTTCAGTATTCCCATCCTCGAATGAATGGGAGGGGTCGTCGATGATGCATTGTTAGGAATATGTGTATGATATTTGACGTCTTGCTCGTTTGTGCCGATGGACCAGCTAGGTATGTGAATCTGCTGTTTTAGACGTTAGGAAATATGTTAAATTGGTTGATTGAGGAGAGAGGGGAACAGTTCATCGTGCTCGTGCCGCTTTTTTCGTTGATCTCTTTTAGATTCTACCAAGAGGTGCGGCTTGGACGCAGCTCATCGTTTTGCTTCCACCATGTCCAATCGGGCTTTGAATTTTTTGTGACGCGAAATTCCTCTAATGAATTTGGCCGCTTGGTTCTTGTGTCGTTTTTTTGCATGGGGGAATAGGGGGAACGGTATTTCTTTGACGATTCTTGTTAGTGAGGCTTTGAATCTACCTTTACCTTTTTTCTTGTCACCTTCAACTGGGGCTTTGGCTGTAACCTCGGTTATTCCAAAATGATGCCTCCAACTGGAATGCTCGGTTAATTTTTCGTGAATTTTCCTCATCTTGCAATCGCTTCCCATTTGCCCCCCCCGCACGTCCCTTCCCCAACATTAGAGCCGACATCAATTTCCGTGAAGTCTCCCTAACAGCACCTCCACCCACCAACGCCGCCGGTCGTCAATTGACCGCGGCGGACTCCCCCATAACCGAAGAAGACTTTTACAACTGCATCGATTCCAACCTTTCCAAAGTCGAGAACTTCACCCTCCAAAAGGTTACCGAGCTAAGATCGAGAATCGCCTCCCTCGAAAAAGAGGTCAACGGTGTGTCCATCGACGACGAGAAAGCGAAGGATGCCATCCGAGATCGCGCCGATGCAGCCGCCAAGGCATTCTTGACCCTCGAAAAATACGTCAACATCAACTTCATGGCATTTCATAAAATCCTTAAAAAGCACGACAAGAATCTACCCGCACACGCATGTAAGCAGTTCTACATCAATAGGATGCACAATCAAGCGTGGGTTCGTGGGGATTATTCCGATGTTGTCGTCCGACTCTCCTCTATCTACAGTGCGCTGAGGAATGATCATACGGCGGAGGAGAATAAAGATGCTGCCCAGAGTTTTTTGAGGAGTACTACCAAGTATTGGGTCAGGACGGAGGATGTCAGTAAGGTCAAGTATGCAGTGTTGAAACATTTGCCGGTGTTTTTGCAGAAGACGAGTACGGGAGAGAGTGATTCGCAGCTTACAAATAGTGTGTATTTTGACAACGATCAGTTGGGTGAGCACCATGTATGAGATTTTTTTGTGCAGTTGTGTTTAAGTTTGTAACGAACCTTTTCTTTCATCTGTTTTGCAGAGCTGTACCACGGTCGCCTCGACAAGACACCTGGAGCCATCGCCTTCCGTCTTCGTTGGTATGGTGCTGGGGACCCGAAGATTGTTTTCTTCGAGCGAAAGACGCACAGAGATACGTGGACGGGAGAGGCTAGTGCCAAGGAGAGGTTCATTGTGAGTACATTCATGAAACCGTTGACGAAAGCAATGTCTTTAAGAATCTGTTTCTTATTAGCTTCGGATGATCTCAATTCTCGGCGGTATCGTTTCTAGGTTGACGAGTCTGAGGTCAAAGCAGTCCTTAACGACCAATACCCTATCGAACAAAAACGCGCGGAAATGAAGGCCAAGAAAGGAGCTACCGACGCTGAATGTGATGATTGGGAAAAGCTCGTACGTGAAATGGTACAAGTCGTCCAAGTAAAGCAACTCGTTCCCACAATGCGCACACAATACATGAGGACTGCCTTCCAAATCCCCTTCGATGCCACTGTTCGTATCTCTCTCGATACAAATCTTTGTATGATTTCCGAGAGGGGATATGACACCCAAGGAGGGGCCAAGTGGTTCCGCGATCCGGATAAGCCGCTCGCTCCTAATGAGATTACACGTTTTCCCCACGCCGTGTTGGAGGTTAAACTCGAGCTCGGAGGGGCCAACTCGGAACCTCCTCAGTGGGTAACCGACTTGCAAAACTCGGGAATGTTGTACGAAGTACACAAGTTCTCGAAATTCATCCACGGCTGTGCGGTCTTGTTGCCCGAGTACGTTCGTTCGGTTCCCTACTGGATTGATGATGCCAGCATCCGTAACTCCATCCTTAACTCGGGAGGCGGGCGCATCCTCGTTCCGGTTGATCACCAGACTGGAGTAGGACCTGGAGCGAACGAGATGTACAATCATCTCCTACCATTTGGTAATGTGAAGAACCCCAAACTTGAAACCAAGGGACGCACTGCCAACACTGTTGCCATGATCGAAACCAGCAGTAAAACCACTGCCGCAAATTACTATGCCGACGATGACAATGATAACATTGAGATGATGCTGGGCGTCCAAGGCTGTTGCGAGGACACCTGCGCTGGGTGGCTGTTCCCGTTCTGCAGTGGGTACAACACCGAAGTGCTTGCCCCCACCTCAGTCCAAAAGATTGAGCCCAAGATCTTCTTGGCCAACGAGCGTACCTTCCTCCACTGGCTTCATGCCGGAGTGACTCTCTACACCATTGCCGCTGGTATCCTTGCCTTTGCCTCGGAGTCACACTCCGTCGGTGCGCACTGGTATGCAATGGCATTGTTGCCCATCTCGCTTGGCTTCTGTCTGTATGCGTTGCACCTCTTCCTGTGGCGCGCGGAGAAGATTAAGACGCGTGTGCCTGGGAGATGGGACGATTCTCGCGGTCCTCTTATGCTTGGATCAATTTTGGCTGGAGTGTTGTTTGTCAACTTTGTGATGAAGTGCCGAGAGATTCGAAGGTACAATGAGATCATGGCGCATGAGTTGTGAGAAGTGCTGTGTTAGGAGTTACCATTGTAGGTGGTTGCGCTTACTAGGATACTGGACGGAGAAATGATCTTATTCTTTCTGTGTTTTTTTGTTACTGCCCGCTGCCGTATTGTCAAGCACATGTCGTTTGGCATCATTGTATTAAACACTGTAAGAAATGCATGATGAGACAGTAATCAATAGCCTCACTAAGAGTGAACACCTCCATGTTATGCAGGGTTTTCAGTACGATGGCTTGTTGCACTAGTCTATTGTTAAAACTTGACATCTCAACGTTCATATAAAAGCTTTCACAGCGCCCCCAACTTAATGACCGAGGCGATTGGACAGTAGATGCCTCTTCGAACCGAAGAACAGCAGTTGATAGTATCGTTTTGTCGTATGAGTCAAAGTTGGGACTTTTAGAAAGATAAGAACTTCGCGGAAAAAATCGAATGGAAGATGACTGCGCATATAATGGTTGCGCGAGTACAGCGCCCTTGAACCCGGGGGAAAGTGTCCTTTGCTGTGGATTGTTGCACAGGTTTCGACCATTTGATGGTAGAGGTCAAGATTTGACATTCACAAAACGATATTTGCACTAGAATCGGTTTTAAATAATGGTGACACTAGAATCAGTGTTTCATTGAAGATATAAAGATTCCAAAAACGTACTCAGTACTGGACATGCCTTCTCGGGCGAGAACCTAACATTATATTCAATGTCTACATGGATTGAATCCACAACGTACTTCCAACTTAACAGGAGCAAAGAAGCTGATTACCACTCCATTCAAATGTCAAACAATGCCACCAAATCCGTCTGAAGAGTCTCTACTTCAATTATCAATATATTCTTGATCAATTTTACAAAAGTCCACCAGAGTACAAAACTGGTCCAATATACTCCATAAATAACTATACAAGCTCCAAAAAAATCCTCAAACTGCTCATGCTATCTCCACTCCTTCCTCACTGCCACTCCTTCGAACCCGTCTGCGTAACATCCACCACTGATGCCATTTCCTCCATCATCATATCCGACATCAATTCTTCAAATGTAACGACAGACGAAGTAGACCCTCCCTCCGTCCTTCCCTGCTCTCCTACTCCATTTTCTGGGAGGGCAGACAGGTCCAAATCGAAGGATACAGCGCGCGTCTTCAGGCTGTCCTCTTGCTTTGCCTTCTTGTCGCCGCCGCTGTTGCCTTTGAAGAGGGATTCCAAGGCGCGGGGCGCGGCGGTGGCGATGCGATTGACTGGATTGCGCATGCTTGTTAGTTTCTCGATTCGTACGTCGACCGGGTTCGAGGCGATGATATGACGATTGGTCGGGTCCTGCTGTCTCGTGGATGTCTTCTTTATTGCGATCTTTCATTGGGATACGAACGAGAGACGAGAGTGAGGATTCGATGAACGAGATATCAACAAAACACAAAAAAGGACAGGAACTATCCGGACAATCGCAGAAAACTCAGGCTTTCGTGCATCTTTCATTCGTGACCCACCCGTTCCATGACATCAAGAACAGAACTCTGCGCATCTTTCGCGCTGCCTGACTACAACGAGGCAACGGCACACCGCGGGGAGAGGCGGACAAATCAAAAAGACAACAGCGTGGGATGCAGGTCGTCGGCGGTGGTCGTCGTGCGGCACGATGAGTGACAGCTTCTTACCTTGATTTAGGATTCGTTCTTTCGGTGCCTGATGATGATAGATTTTTGTGTCATGTTCGATTCTTCTGTTTCTCGACGTGTGGGAGTTCGGACAACCCATCTGACATCACCTTTAAGCGTTTTGAGATGAAAACAGAAATCTATTTAGAACAAACGGTAAACTTCAAAACAAATATTTTATTCAAAGGTAAATGTCAGTCGGAGAGAGCCCTTCAACAATTGTTTTTTGATGTCATACGTGATTTAAATTTTGGAATGTTTGATGCAGATTGATGCCTTGACTGCACATGGATTTTCTTACATAAATGGTACCTCCTCAACCTCTGTTTGTGAACAAGGAAATAAAAATGTAAAATCCATCACAGCACATCATGATTCGCGTGGACTGGAATCTACAAAATAGATGGCTGGTCGCACAACATGAACTGATCTGTTTGTAGCATTTTTTGGGATATCATTGAGGTACTGATGCATTCAGAAATGCTTTATTTTAAAATATAGTTACCAACTTTACCAAACTCGAGGGGATAGAGGAAGGAAAGAAGGGGATACTAAACGAGGCGCCATCACAAACGACATTCTTATCTATTCTCGAATCACCCAAAAACCAACCCCGCAATCTTGCAGTTTGTACAATACCCTGGGATACACGACTACTTACTTACATGCGTTCTTCTTCCGGTCGCACATCTGGCAGCATTGCGAGTTCTGAGTGCAGAAACTTCCAGGTACTCCACATGTGGGAGCAGAAGTGGGTTTCAGCGTTGGCGTGGGGGTGGGCTGGTTCGTGGGCGCGGAAGTAGGCGCAGGAGTAACCGGAGCATTCGTGGGGGCAGGTGTAGGACTTGTGGTCGGCGAGGGATTAGTTGGGCTCAAGGTTGGTAAATTTGTCACTGGGGCATTAGTAGGACTTGGCGTGGGTGCATTGGTAGGGGCAAGAGTAGTTGGACTCTGAGTCGGAGGCGGGGTCACGGGGCTTGCAGTTGAACTTCCACAAACCATGGCTTCGTACGTGATAACAACTCGAGCAAAAGGAGGAGACACGGTACTGTCAACAGATTCAAAATTGATGACGACATTTTTTCCAGCAATGCCTTCAAAGTCTACGATGGTATAGCTCATCCCAACTGACAACTTTGCGAGCAAATTTGACTCCGAGTATCCAGTCCCCTCATTTCCTACGATGTCGCGTGTGGTGGTAAGTATAATAGGAACAAATTCGGGGTTATTCACTGGATATTAACTAAAAATTCGATGGAATGTTCGATTATTCGTACCTGTTGTTGTGATCATGACTTGGTTTCCTCCCTCCACTGTTCCACTGTTGACCCCACTCTTCTTGTTGTAGTTAACAAAGAAGTCGAAGGCTCCAGCTCTACTATCGTTGATCTTAATTACGGTTGTGCGATTACCTGCGACGTTTCCATCAAAGTCAGCCAAGCCATATAGTTTTCCATCGAAGCCACCGCAATCTGTAAAAATAGGAGTAATATCTTTGGTTGGGTACCAACCAGACTGGTAAGATTTGGCAGAGTTGAAGCACATAATTGGGCCGTCATCATTTGAGTATGAGTAACCCATCATACCAGACTGATCAGCATATGCTGTAGCACCTTCATTCGAGTGAGCGAAGTTCAGATTGTGACCGATTTCGTGCATCTGTGCAGAAAGATAATTACACTGAAGTATGCAGAAAATCATTGAGCCGGTGGAATTTTTGAAGGCCAGCGACATTTATTCTTATTTTCTTTATCGTCTCACCCATTGATTTTGGTAGACAGAATTCCTGCAGTAATTTCGTCGGTTTTCAAAGCAAAAGGTGGGTGAGCGAAGGACTTACATTTAGATCGGGAAGGAAGTAATAGGAAAGTGCGATCTCACCAACTATTGATGTAGGCGTATGCAATGCCACTCATAGCCGCTGATGGAAGGCAGTACATTACATGGTTTGCAAGAACATCTGGCCTCGAGACGCCGAAGATACGATTGATTTCATTTGTTCTACCATTTGACATGTGAATCAATCATAGTCAGTTGAAGAATGATGAGCACAACAATGGAGAGATTTGCACAACATATCACTCACACTGCTTGTCTCATAACACCGTCACCTTCGCTTGTGTTGGTGGCGACAGTAATTGTTACAACTCCGTTGCTTATTGATGCCCCTGAACCAATCCGGTCTGAAGCTTTGACAAGATTCAACTTGTTGAACCTGTAAACAGTCATTAGAGATGTAAAAAGTGAAATAAGTCCAGCAAATTGTAAGTCACTTACGAACAAGCCTTGTACTGAGAGACCAAGTTCACTGGGTCACCAGAAGATCCAAAAACTTCGTCACTTAACGTAGCTTCATTAAAAGAGTACTCCCCATCTGCTGCAATGACTTTTACTGCTAAAACAGATCTAGTTCCTGTCACGGCAAGGTTGCGATGATGATTCTCATCTTCAAGGTCGCGACCAAAGAGACCGCCTACGACTTCTGGAGCACCACCTTGCAAGTCAATGTTGGCTTTAGAGATAGTGGCACCTTTTCCAATCTTTATCTTAGAAACGCCAGACTCGAGGGATTTCCCTTTTCCGTTCAGCCAGGAAGGGTTGACATTGGTCAATGTGTAGATGTTTCCATCCGGAAGCTCAATGTTGAGTGTCGTCTCGGGCCTATCATTTTTCCTATCACTACTGAGCTCGCGGCGTGCATTTGCGTTGCTGTAATCGATTTCAGCCAGCAGGAATGTCCCAATTTCTTCGTTCTCGAGAATACGTTCATGGATGATCTGGGGCTTCTGAACGATAGATCCCCGAATGGTGGTGGAAGTGGCCACATTACCACTGTTAGGTAGTGCGAGTGTCGAAAAGAACAAGTAGTGTAGGAAGAATCTCATCGTTTCTGATTATCTTGATCGTTTGCGTTTGCGCTGATTTGATTTTATGAGATGGGATGGAATCCCCAAATCCCCTGCAAAAACATTGATAAGTGTTTTGTTAGGAAATAGTGACATGTATTTGCTACGCTGTGACTACAACGTAGTCTCATAACGATATTCAATGGGGCAAATGCATGCATTATATATTACGACTACTTTATTATGTGTATGGTACCAACCTGAAACACGATAGCTGACACACTCACACCACCTCTTGTCTTCATTGATCTCTCCGACACAACATGGATCAAGGGCTGATGAGACAGATTCACTCACATGACAACCAGAGAAGCCATGTCGGAGTTCATTTTTCAGAACGTCCTGAATACCTTCTAGGCACCTATCGATGACTGTTGATAGTGATCGTGCCAGGAGAAAGTAAGTGATAAAAAATGGGCTGTACAGCTATTTTTTGTGATCAGATGTGATCAATCTACAGACCGCATTTTGGCTGTACAGTACCTGAAGTGACCACTGACCTCCCCTGACCATGGCTGCCTGAGATAATTTTTTGTATAATGTGTTCAAATGTTCAAATAACCAGTTCCAAACGTCAAATTTGGAAGCGATTTGGAAGCAATTTGGAATGGCCTTTCTTAATTGTGTGCCGTAATTAATTTTTGTTCCAAATTGTTGGAGCGGTTGCTTTTTCACCGTCACAAGTATATTCTATGCCATGCGGTCAACACATCAAACTCCACTGACAAAGATGCAGAGGCACCAGTTCATGGCCTTCTTGTTTGTTTTGTGTCTTGCTTGATTCAGTAATGGCATCCACGAGTGCATGTTTCTCTTGAAATAATCGATACGTCCATTCCATATGTCACCATGGCAACATTTGATACAAGACGGGGATCCATCATCATTCCTTTTGATGACAGGACTGAGACGAGAGGCATTCATCTTGCTTCATGGCCTTCTTAAGCCACCCGGACATCCCGCACTATTGCCTCGTAAAGGGTGTAAGTGGTCATTGCCCTCTCACGCACAGTTAGGGTTTAAGCTGTTTTACTTGGGCAGTACAATGCACTACAAGCATCTACGTCTGACTTTTGGCATCACACCCTCTGTATGTTCTCGTATATTGCTGAAAATGATTACACTCACTGTCAAATGTTTGTGTGCTCATGCCCTGGCAAAAGTTCAATTCCCTTCTCTTGAAAAAATGCAATAATTTGCCATGACGGTGGTAAATGGTCGCGAATCCACAATCACAATTAATGACATTATTGGTTTTATGGATAGTGTTTCTTTTACATCAGAATGCACCAGTGACCAAATCACCCAAAATGCCTTCTACTGTGGTTGTGACTGTGACACCATGGTTAATAATGTGTTAGCTTATGGTCCCGATGGAAAGATCTTCTTTGCTGGAATTAACTTCCCTTGTAGTTGGGCAGATGGCACACTCACAGCACAATTCTTACCATTCATCAAAGAAAGGATTGGTGATTATAAGATATGTGCTGATCAAGGGTTTCCTCGTAGTGGAAAAGCATACAATATACTGGTTGGACCTATCAATGAACGTGCAGCAAGACAACTGCATCCGCAGGTTCATGACTACTTGTTTTGTGTTGGCAATGTTAATGCTTCACTCCAACAGGCCAGTGAGTGAGGTATGCAAGGTGTGCAAGGTTCTTTTCCACAATGCAAGAAGCTCTTACCCACCGATAGTAAAAAACTTAGCTTGTCTTGGAGGCCATCATCTTGGTTCATGACTTTCATACAGAGTTGGTAGGTTACAATCAGATCAAGACAGCTTTTGATCCGGAATATGAATGTTACATTAATCTATAGGGATATGATCTAATCAAACAGTACTTCATCTGCCCTAATGATTCAGAAAATGCCTTTGAAATGGACTAAATGATTAATTATATTTGAATTCTCAATTTTTGATTACACATAATTTGTTAACTGACTACCAACTACTTTCAATGCATACCACTAGTCACTGCTTTCACTCTCATCATCATCGGGCCCTACATTGTTATTCTTTCTCTTGTGGTCCGCTTTCAACAACTTCTTAAAGATCTCATCAGACTTCTTAGCAGACTTCCTTGCACAGGGTTCCATAGATTCCATCTGATTCTGAATAGACTGCTGAAATTATTGCATCTACATCTGTTGCATCATTTAGAACTGATGCATCTGGTGTTGGTTTGCCATTTGCTGCTGCATAAGAGTCATCATGGTCATTGCGCCCGATTCACCACTCATTTGATTACTTGCATCACCACTATTCTCAAAGCATGCAGCAATCCTGTCCATTGTCTTTAGGACTGACCCCCTCTTGCAATTAGTAGAGTTCTTTGTCTTCTCAGACTTACCTGTTTTGGATCTCTTAGACTTCTTTTTGGCAGTCTAATTGTTCATAGATGCACATTGCCTAAAGTGTGTACATCATTAACTGTCATGGAGGGAGCGGGGTAGGCTTTATAATATGTATTGCCTACTAATTAGAGCATGTA
>JALLPC010000939.1:0-10853 GCA_036940045.1 Stephanocyclus meneghinianus | reverse complement strand
ATCAAAGGCTCCTATGATCTTTGTAGATGTAGATGCCTTTAAAGAGTAGTACAGGCATGGCAGTAGGTCCAAGTACCCATTAAGGTCCTGGATCCACTGCACAAAATCCCTGATCAATACCCTGTTGGGTTTCTTAAGCCATTGCTTAAGTAGAACCTTTGAGCTTCAGCCACATCATATCTTAACATGGTTTGCAGGTGGAATGTGATGTACTCCATAAGAAGTCTCATGATGCTGCATGCTTTCTGGGGTGATCAATCCCATATAGGTCCATCCAAGGTTCAGAATCAATCTGTTCCTTGACAATTTTTGTCCAAGGTTGTCTTGCTTCCTTCATGAGTAGGTTGGAGTATAGCATGAACACCTGGTCAATAATGGGCACTTTGGCTCCGCTTGTGCATGCTTTGACATCAGTTGACTTATTCAATGATTTTTTCCTGGGAGGATTTTCATCCATACCCTGGTAGCTGCTATATGCCTCAGTGGCCTTAACAAGCTGCTTCTTTGCCTCCTTATCTTCCTTGCAGGCATTGTTGTAGGCTGCTAACAGTCCCTTCTGCCTGATGGTTTCAAGTGCTGTCTGCATGTGACTTAAAAACTGCTTGGGAGAACCATTGTTGAACACTGTAACATTAAGCCGTTACCTTGTTGAGCAGCATGATCTTCATTTTGCAGTCAGGAGAGGTGTCTTGAATGGTGTCCTATTTGGAGATATACAAGATGGGCAGTTTGTTCTTTCCAGGGCTTCTCTCACACTCCTGTGGCTTGAGTCCATTGAGTACTGACGTGGAGTAGACATCCTCTCTAAATGCCACTCTAAGGGGCATATTGATGAAAGGGGCCTTGAAAAGGCTCTTTGATGCTCTCTTAATGAGCATTTGGAGTATTTTTATTCATTCTTTTTTTGGAAGATTGCAAGATTCCTGTGAACGAACGATCCCAAATCACAAGATTCTTTGTACAAGATTCCTAAATTGTGAGGTTCATCTATCATGAGATTCTTCTATCATGAGATTTGCAAATAAAAATGTGCCATTTGTCGATTGCAAAAAATTAAAAGTGTTCATAGATTGACAAAAAATTACATCTATCAATGGCAAGTGATGTGCCTGCACAGATATTACATATGGAGGATGATAATTGACTTATGCACAAGGAGGTTGCACAACAGCTATATTAAGATAGTGACCTAAGCCATTACAAAAATATGAGCTTGCACTTCATAGTAAGAAGATGCTTTTTGCTTTGTGATTTAAATTTTATTATGAGATTTAAATTACTGGATATGAAGATTTCATGGTTTACTAGATGTGCCATTCATTTACACAAAGTGAATGCTGCAAGAGATTGACTGTTGGTTGAAGCAGTTGCATGACTTGATCCTTTGTTCAACCACCTGCACAATCCTTCTCATGAGAAATTTTCTGAGAAAGACAATATTTGTTGGCTATTTTTGTTGAGAAATGCATTTGGCAGATATGGGCATTTCTCAAGAAGAAAAATGTTTTTTGAGTATTGTTTCTGATAAATGAACAACTTATGACTTTTGTACTTCCTATGTATTGCACAAAGTGAAAAGACCTTTGGAGGTTCTAGGTGAAAGCTCAAAGAGTTTATGCGTGTAAGCAGATTCTTGGCCAACATCAGTTTCCTTGGTCAAAAGGATTGAGTTTATGACCATGACTCATCATATTGTGTCTCTAAACGTAAAATGCTGACACTGCAGCTTGGAGGAATTTGCACATATTGCAGTCTTGTCAATGCTCTGACCCATTTGAATATTGAACTTCATGCTCTTGCTGTCTTGTAAAAATAAGCTCCACAGCTTTACCCAAAAATGAAGTGCAAACTTTGAACCAGTTGATTTGGACTGCTTCATCTACTGAATGAAATCAAATCTTGCATTGATTTCTTTTCTGATTACCATTCTTGAATATAGCACAGATGTGATTGTTAACTGGTGTGGGGCAATCATGTATGTATCTCTAATTCCCAGAAGAGACTCACATGATGCTACAGTGTCAGACACAATTTTTGCTGACTAAACTCGCATGGTCAAAATCTGCAATGGAGTTAAAGCGGATTTGGAAAAACAAAAAACACACCAACTATTGCTTTTATGTGTGTTAATTGTGCTTCTAATTCCGTGCTAGTAGCAATTCAAGCTTCAGTACCATTTTAGTAGCAATTGAACACTCTTCAGTAACCTCTATCCATGAGAAGATTCCCTTTGAACTCAATTATCTTCAACTGTTAAGAGGTTCGGACAAGTTTAGTTTAAGTAGTGAATTCACTTGAGAGCAACACCTCAACTTTCCAAACACACTTGCAATACCCAATGGTTTACAATCAAAACTCATTCCATCTGCGGTTATTCATCACCATATGTCGATCCTACATTCAACAGGTTTGAACATAGGATCGCTCTCCGTAACACCAAATGCTTCATGAAACTCGGGAATATTACGCAACGGACCATTACCACGCAACTCGTTGGGACCATGTGGGTCAATAGTTAACAACTGCAAAGCACGTTCTTGCAGGATGTTTTGTCACCAACATTGAGCCCAGAATAAGAAGAATCGCTGGATTGGACTAAAACCATCAATCCTGTTCGTTGGATCATAGCCTTTTGAATTGACCCGTGCACGAAGTGCCCAACGCAACCCTCCCAAATCGGCAATGTTCTCCCCACTCGTCAATTCACCTTTGACAGCTTGGCCATGGACTTCAAACTTTCCAGCCTGGTCCACCATGACTTTGACTCATTTTTTCATACTCTGTCCCATCCTCTTCTGACCACCAGTCTACCATGTTACCTTGTTCAAGTAAACATATCAAACAATTTGAAGCACTCTTTAAAGCATGATGAGAACGTAACGTCTAGTGATTTTTTCACCATAAACCCACTCACCTTCGAAGTCAAACTTTCGTCCCTTGTCATCAAAGCCATGTGTCATTTCGTGCCCTATCACTGCACCCGTTGATCCTAAATTTACTGCATCATCCGCATCTTTGTCAAAGAAGGGGTGCTGGAGAATAGCTGCCGGAAAGACGATTTCATTCAAACTCGGATGGTAGTAAGCATTCACAGTTTGTGGTGTCATGTGCCATTTTGCACGGTCCGTTGGAGCGTTCATTTCTTTGATCGCAAGTTCATTTTCGAACTCACGTGCCTTGAAGACCATACTGAGGAAGAGTTCATTGTCTGTGAGAACAAGAGAGTCGTAGTTGATCCATTTATCAGGGTATTCTATCTGCAATTTACACATCAATATTATAATAACATGAAATATTTCCATGACAAGCTATTAAGTAGGAGAGAACATGGGTCACAAAATTCACTTTTACGCCGAACCTTGCCATTTTCTTCAAAGCAGCTTGCCTCGTCTCCTTAGATTTCATCCAGTCGACCACCTTCAATCGATCTTCCAATGTCTGCCGCACCTGCTCAACAATGGCATACGCACGTTCTTTAGACGTCTCATCGAAGTATTTTGCAAAGTACAATTTTCCCAACGCCTCTCCTGGGGTATGAAAATGGACAACATATCGCAATGGTCATAATTATGTGTGGGATGTGTATTGGACACACGCGAACAACCAAAACGAACATTTTACGACTCAAACTTACCCAGGGCACTTTCCGTAAACTCCATAACTCATTTCCACCTAGGCTTCATCTCTTTTGTCCCCTGCAACACTCCCTCGTAAAACTCAAAATGCGTCTGCACAAACTTACTGCCCAAATAGGGTGCATAAGAGCAAACCGTGTTCCAACGTAAATACCCCTCTAAAACCTCAGGATCTACTTCTGCAGTCAGCGCTGTCGCACATTGGATGGCGTTCACATTGCGGACATTGACCTCTCCCAATTCATCGACAGACTTGCTTGTGGCGGCCTTGAGATAAGAAGCAAAATCAAATTTATGCTCGCACATTTCCAAAAGATGATCAATGGTCATTTTGATGTAGGTGGTGTGAGGATCAAGATTTTCGGCTTTGGTCATGTGTGCTTTGGCAAGAGATTGTTCCATGTGGTATATTTTATCCACGAGTTCGTTCACGTCTTGTGCACCACTGGCTTCTTCACTCTTGTTCAGCAGACTCAGCAAAACAGCCATGAATTTTTTGTATTCCTCCCTCTTATTCTTTTTATCATCATCAAAGTAATAATCTCTGTCTGGAAGCAAAATCCCACCCTGATAGACTTGGGCGGTGCTCCATTCACTATTCTTCTTATCAGGTCACGACCCGATGGAGAAGAAGGGATGAATGGAGTACCTTTTGGCCATGGTTCCCAATAACGAAGCAAATTCTTCCAAAGAATCTTTTGATCTAGCCACCTGCTTGCACATTTCCAACACAGGAATAAGCAGGGCGACCCCAACCGCCTCCACCGCAGCTTCATCCATCCCCGCACGAAAAAACAACGCAACCTTCCTTTCCTCGTCAGAAACCTGCCCCTCACCTCCGTTCAGCCTCTCCTCCAACTCACTAAAAATCTCCTTGCAGTCCTCTTGACTCTTGACCCTCAACTGCATGAAAGAATTCCAACTGGGATACCCCACAGGAATGGGATTATGGGTCATCTAATTCCCGTTCGCATATTTGTAAAAGTTCGAGGAAGGAGGGGTGGAGGGGGACATGTTGAAGCGGCTGAGGCCCTTTGGGGCGGGTTTGGCGGAGCATTCGATGCAGAGGGATAAAGATTGTGACCATGGGTTGGTGGTGCAGCAGGGGCATTCGGCGGTTGTTGTGGTGGTGGCTGTCATGGTTTGAGATAGGTAGAGGTATTAGATTGGATGAAGATCCAGTGTCTATGTTAGGCCAAAAGCCTAAGCTTTTGGCCATTCTTGCAAATTTGCGCAAAATTTCCTCATTTACCATAACAAAAGAGAATTGGTGCACTCTAGAAATGATTTTTTTCATATAATTCAGTCTCCTTCGTTTGAATATTATGAAGAATTTGCAGTGAAGTCCCGCAGTGAGCGGAAATCGTCGCGACTTAGGCTTTTTTTCTGATTTACCTAGGGCTGAATTCTGATACAATTTTTTAGACATTTTTGTCTAAGTTCATAAAAGCATAATATGTTAACAAACACCCCATATACATACACTTTTACCAAAATTTATGCCTCAAAGAGTACGGTACTATCTGTGTAATTTACTTGGGAATCCTCCACCGTAGGATAGCATGTGCCCAGAGACAGCGACCGAGTACATATGCTACTGCAATTGTGCACGATGGAGTCTGTCATGCCATGATTGACTCGAGACTTGACTTTTGCCTGTGAATACCTATGCCCCCATAGTTAATATCACATCAACTTATCTTTGCCCTCAATAGAAGATAAAACGATCATTACCATAATAATTGAGCAAAGTCATGCCATCTTTGACTCGAGACTCGACCTTCGCCTGCGTGAATACCTATTTCGCCCCAATAATTAACATCACATCAACTTATCAATGTCCTCAATAGAAGATAAAATGATCGTTACCATAATTGAGCAAAAGAGTGAATCAACTGAGTCTGTCATGCCGTGTTTGACTCAAGACTCAACTTTCGCCTGTGTGAATATGTAACTATTTCGCCCCCATAATTCATATCACATCAACTTATCTTTGCCCTCAATAGACGATAAAATGATCGTTACCATAACTGAGCGAAGGAGTGAATCAACAAGCACTAAAAATGTTACCGACACCCTTCATTTGATACACAAGTCAACCAGACCATAACAAAACATTTGAGTCCCTTATACAGTTATAACATTAAAGGTTTACTCGGATGGACTCAGATTCAGCCTTTCCTCACCATAATGTGCATATTACATTGTACTTCATTATGGTATATCTATATTATATGCCATAACATTTACCTATTAATTATATATATTATGTATGCAATTAGTGAATCCTGAACTGTCTAGCATGTCCATCTTTCACTATCCTTCCCTCACACCCAACATGAGACAGACAATAATAGTATATGCGAAATATTACTATTGGTGATGGGAGGAGGAGTCTGCAGCATGGCAGCATACAACAATGTTCTCATAAAACTCTTTTCAAGGTGATCAATATTACTGGGTTGTGTCAATTGAGCAACTGATAGCATTGAATCGTTTCTTGAGACAGCAATCTACTAAGGATTCAAATGCACACTTTAATTGGTGTTTGAATCATTTTTATCAATTGTTGTGTATGTTGTGTCCAAGCATAATTTGTGGAGTTTTACTGAAAGCTGCAAGCGGGCAACTAGACAAACCTGCTTCTTTCATTCCCAAGTTTGAATGCATGAGTGGCTCTGATATGTAGCATTTTCATTGGGTAATGTATCTGATTACCATGCCGGTGCCTCAATTCATGATTGAATGAGCATTGCGACTTGTAGCCAACATTTGCATCATTTCAGTTTCAATGTCCACAGTCCTCCTTGTTCAAATCACTTGTGTCTCCTTTTTCTTCCTCCTCCTTCTTTCTGGTCATGTGTTATCCCTAACAATGGTCAATCTAACAGTTCTTACCTCACCACACTCTCGATGCATTTTAGTTATCAGCCTTAGCCTCTCTTCTTAATCATGGTTGCTCAAATTTTCAACTTCTGGATAGACCAAGGCATGAGGTGCATTGGTCGCTCTGCCCTCCATCTCTTTGTGCTCCTGGTGATTGGAGCTATCCAAATCCATGCTGCCGGACAGGTCAAGGTAGGCAATCTTCTGATAATTGCTGTGATAGTTGTTTCTTTTTATCTCATTATCTGTGTGTTCCACTTCTCCATGCAGGTCATTTCTGGCAACATGACAAACAACTGGACATCCTTACCCATCTCATCCATTGAACAGTATGAAATTCCCCAAGTGCTTGCAACCACTTGTCCTACATCTAATGTTCGCTCCATCGTAATTCAATCAAACACCAAACAAAACATTCAAATGTTTGAATTTCAAGCCATTGATGATTCTGGTGAAGATGTTGCTCTTGGAAAAACTGCAACCCAATCTTCAACTCTGAAAAAAATGTCATCAAGTTTGCTGCTTCCAATGCAGTTGACGGAGATAGCTTCACATTTTCCCACACCCAAGGTACTGCTGCAAGCTGGGTGGTAGATCTTGCACAAGACTACAGCATTGAGTACATCTCCATCAAAAACCGTTGGTGTCAAAGTATTGATGATGGACCTGGCTGTCTTTGTAAGTTGTCCTATGCAACTGTCAGTTTGTTAAATGGTCAAGGTACCATCATGAAGTCAGCTAGTTTTGGAAACACATGTGGTATTTTGAATCCAGTCCTTTATTTTAATAAATGTGTGAGTGTTGAAGTTCTCAGGAATCCTTCATATCTCCTTTGCAAAGTGATCACTTCTCTTTTGTGGTGCTGAAATCAAGTTTGACTGCAAATTTCACCTTTTCTGTTTTCTGTTTACAGTCCCCTGCAAGTTATGATTGTCTTGTCAAAAGAGTGAAGTTACAGTCCACCACTCAAAAGCAAATCCAAGTTTTTGAACTTCAAGTCCATTTCTCTGGTGCCAATGTTGCTTTGTTTGGATCAGCTACTCAATCATCCGTATTTAAGGACAACACGAGGTTTGCAGCATCCAAAGCCATTGATGGGATCAACTCTACATTCTCCCATACCCAAGATATCAATGCATGGCTTGAAGTTGATTTAAGAGCACCGGTTGATATTGAAAGTGTCATCATCTTCAACCGTTGGTGTGTGGATGTTCACAATCTAAATGGGTGTTTGTGTCGCCTCTCTAATTCTATACTCTCTCTCTATGGGGTCAATGGTTCTGTTATATCCACTCATTCATTTGGAAACACTTGTGGGTCATCTATTGTTTTGCAAAAAGTCACATCATGCTTAAGCTACACCAGTGCACCGAGCATGTCATCTAATTCAAGTCCATCAGTGAATCCCCATCCTTTGTCTAATCCAACCATGTCACCGTGGCTGTCTCCATCCAATAGGCCAACTGCTTCACCAAGCTCCCAACCTACATCATCTCCTACAGTGGACCCTACTGTGTTGTTGTCATCCAGTCCCAGTACTTCTCCAACAAACTTACCATCCAGAACTCCAAGTCAAAAGCCAAGCACCTCACCTACAACAAGTCCGTCTGTTTCTCCCACAAACTCACCATCATCTCTACCAAGTGCTCAGCCTACATCTTCTCCCATTGTTTTGCCAACATCTAATCCCAGCACTTCTCCAACAAACTTACCATCTGAAACTCCAAGTGTATTGCCAAGCACTTCTTTGAACCCATCTGTTTCTCCCACAATCACACCATCATCTTCACCCACCGAATTAAGATTTATTATGTCAGGATTGGACACTGTTTAGATTCATTGGATCGAAGATATAACTTTGTTAGATCAGGAGACCTCCCAACAAACACAACTGACTCGGATTGTCACAACTGGTGCAAACAGAATCCTTACCCTGGACTTGTAGGTGTGAATGTTCATAAATACCTTCATGCTCATTCATGTGAGTGCCTCTTTAGTGGGCAAGTTCCAGTTGGCCTGTTTCCTATGATGTACATTCCACAAGGTTACTCAGTAGAGACACGGTATGATGGTGTGGGAAAAGTGATCAAATCTTACGGTTACATCGAACAAACAACTTGCTATGGTTCTTCTGCGCCTCTTCCCAATACCATGCCTCCCTCAAATTCCCCCTCTGTCTCACTTTCTCCCACATCCAGCATGAGTCCCACCAAAGAACCTTTGAAGTTTTATTATGTTGGGTCTGGTGTCTGTTTGGATGCATCTAACAACCAATATAACACACTCAGTCCAGCTTATTTCCCTTTGAACACTGACATCTCACACTGCCAAGATTGGTGTAATCAGAATCCTGTCTCAAACCTTGTTGGTGCCCAGATCATGAAAGTTGACATTGGTAACATCTGTTCATGTCTTTTTAGTGGCCAGGTACCTAGTAACATTGACTAGAAGAATTACAACCCTGTTGCAGTGACATCAACAACATTCTTTAATGGTTTTGGTGAAGTGGAGAAGTCTGATGGTACTTTGTTTCATGAGTGTTCTCATGTTGTACTGATTCCTCCTGGGGTCCTCACTGATCCAGTGTCATTCTACTATGTTGGACCTGGTAATTGTCAAGATTCTTCTGGGCATCCCTACAACTCTTTCATGTCACCAGTAGAAATTGCTACTCAAGACTCAGACTGTCATGATTGGTGCAATCAAGTTCCTCACATCAATCTTGTTGGTTTAGAAATTCAAGAATTTGGTTCGGGTTTGACTTGCATGTGTCTCTTTCGTGGTGAAGTCCCAAGCTACCTTCATAAGGACATGTATGAACCCAATGCATATTGGGTAAACAATCCATATGGTGCTGCAGAGAATGGAATTGTGCAAAAATCAAATGGAGCTCTGAATTGGAGGTGTTATTCAACATCTCCATTTTTTCCTACTGTTAGTCCTTCAGTGTCTCCCACTTCATCTCCTACAAAGAGCCCTACATTTCATCCTACTCCTTTCCCCACCAAACGCCCTACAGTGCATCCCACAAATTTTCCTACAACCAAACCCCCAAGCAAGAGCCCCACAAATTTTCCTACCATTTCCCCAAGGTTCTCCTTTGTGGGGAATGGTGCTTGTAGGAATTCAACTGGTCATAATTATAATTACGTCCAAACTGGAACCCTCCCTTATACACCTGTGGACACATATTGTATAGAATGGTGTTCTCAGAACATTCACACAAACCTTGTGGGAATGCACATTTTTGTTTCAATATTTGTTGGTCAAGTTTCACTTTATTGTTCTTGCCTCTTTAGTGGAGACCTCCCCAGCAACATTACTGCATCAAGTTATACACCAGCAGCGGTATTTGTAGCAAATACTAACGGAGGAACTGGTCCAGTCACACAGGTTGATTCAAAAATCGAAAATTATCGTTGCTACAAATTTGCATAATTGTTATGGGAGTTCTCCAAGGCTATAAATGAGTGCTTTGTTCTTCCTTTGTTTCTGGAGTCACCAAATTTATTCTTGATGAAAACATTATTTACAGGAGGTTATTGTAAAGTGCCCAACACTATTACTATCTCCAGCAGCCAATAAGTTGACCAGGATCACTGTTTAAATATAAAAACCAATCAAACTCCGACTTCTCTGTGACAAATTCGATCGATGGAGTTCAAAATTCATTAAGTGTTTTGCAGTTTGGAAGGGGATAGTCTACACTAGATTAGGTAGATTTCACTAGTTTCTCTTCTTAAAATCATTGCCAACTTATAGGCTGATGGAGGTCATAGCTTTGAGGGAAAGATGAGTAAAATTTATCTCAGATGAAGTCAGAATTAATTCGTAATAAGTTTGATCCAAAGGAATATTTGTATTTAATTGTATGTACCTTTTTGTGGTGCCCTAACATTCCATGGGATTCTGATTAGCAATCTTCAGTCACCTTGGGCTGCACATTTGTCCAGCAATGGATTGTTCTCCACTTCATTTTCCACCTATGCAAAGATGTTGCCAAGAATCAGTGATAGTGAAAATAGTTCACAACAAACAAGTGGACATACTCCTTGATTGACTCATTGGCTTCCCTCTCTTGGTGCTTCACTTTTTGGTCTTGCATTGCTTTCAGAATTTTGTGGTCAAGTTTTGGGTGGACAATCTGCACAGTGACTCCATCTACCCTGTAATCATGCAACGTGATACACTTTGTAATCTCATGATTTATCTACTAAGCATCTCCAACCAGTGTCATATCTGTATGGTTCACTGTGTTTGTGTCTTTTGAGCTCAGTGGAAAAATTGCCTGTTCCTTCATGAAATCATGTGTCAAGATTTTCCAAATGAAAC
>JALLPC010000938.1:0-10854 GCA_036940045.1 Stephanocyclus meneghinianus | reverse complement strand
GCATGATGTGACTAAGATTTCCATGAGGTAATATTACCTTTAACATGAACATCCTAACCCAGATATTTCGTGAACAAATTTAGTTCTATAAAAAGGTTCTACAAGTTCCGTTTGCTTTCCCCTCTGCACTCAACACGCATGCATCCGGTACATCATACAAGCATCCATGCGGTAGCTCCATCAAGCAGCTCTACAAGTGCCAATAAATGATGCAAAAACGACCGACTGCCATCTTCTCGTCGACCATGGTGATGTTATCGACTCTTCGGTTTAGCAGAGCGTCAGTGCCCCACGCATTCTTTCGCGCATCCTCCGCATCCATCGCCGGTTCCACTTGGACGGGATGCACACACACTGCGTCAACCACCTCAACATCATCGAAACACTGCAGTTCTGTGCCCTCGGCATCACTCTTCAGATTGCGTGGCGGATCAAGTCATGAAACAACACGCGACGCTTTATCTAAGTCTACTGCACGAGAGTGCAGCTCGTCTCCTGTTGATGGAAACCAGAAATACGTAACGCTTGCGGAACCCGCTCCTGGATCGCGTGAGTTCGACCAAACCGATGTAACTCGTCTCCTCTTGCTGAAGTACGCATGCATCTTTTGACGGCCGACGCATCTCTCTGATTTTTTCATGTGGTTTGTGTTTTTCGAATCAACGCAACCATTTTTTCATCCGGCACCTCGTTCTCATGAAATTCGTCTCACTTTCTTGAAACGATGGATCCTCATCGCCAATCGATCCAAAAGCATTTCACTACGCATTCCCCGTGCACTCTCTCGAGGAAGCAGAGCATTTTTACGGCACCGTTCTCGGCTGCGAAGAAGGTCGTTCCTCCGAAAAGTGGCAAGATTATTCTCTGCATGGCCACCAGATTGTTTGTCACTGGGTGGGCGACGACTACCGCTGCGTGGACTACTACAACCCCGTGGATGGAGACGAAGTTCCAGTGCCTCACGCTGGACTTGCTCTGACGGTAACGGAGTTTCATGCATTGGCTGAGCGAGTGAAAGAGGCCGGAGTAAAGTTTATTATTCAACCACATTTGAGGTTCGAGGGAATGCCGGGGGAGCAATGGACAATGTTTTTTAAAGACCCATCGGGGAATAATTTGGAGTTCAAAGCGATGACAAAGGTTGAGAATTTATTTGCGAAATACAATGTTGTCGATTGATCCAGTAAACGTTGCAAAGTCAAGGTATTCGAAAATTAATTTACTGGCCCTCATCCCATCGATACATCCAACCTGTAATGGAGCATCAAATTCTTAGACTGCTATTAGATTTCAGGTTAATTTTTGTCGTTTATCGATCGACGACGTCAGTATTTCAGCCATCTTTTTCATCTTTTTTTCCCAGGGCTTTCAAGTGAAGAAAATTTCATCAGCACAAGAGAACAAAGTCATAACAAAAAATATGAAGATGTTCCAAACTCACCTCCGGCCACAGACCCAATCATTAATATCCCCAAAGCCGGCTGCGTCACCCTTTCAAAATTCATATTAAAGGAAATCTGCACAGCATCATTCTTCAACACCGACGAGCAGAAAATACCCGCCAGGAACCACACCAGCAGTGCAATCACAACAAAGAAATCAATTGTCACGATCGTGGAAACAACTTCGAAGAACGTATCGCTCATGGCCTTGTCTGTCTCCTTGACAGATTGCACCCCTCCGTCGGCACGCATGCGCCTTGCATCGGCAAGGAGCTGCTCCATGGAATCATCTGGCGTTCGTTTCGTGTTTCTGTCCGGAATGGATGCTTTCGAGTCTTGTTCGTCATCGTCGTCATCGTCGTAGTATTCCCATTCTTCGTCTTCTTGCAAGACGGCGCTCGAAGACGGCGCGGAATCGCTTCCCGAAAGAACGTCGCGGATATCACGAACGGGCACGACGACCGTGTTCGGTCTGGGTGATATCGGTACGATATCTTCCGCTGCATCGTTCGCGGCGGCGGTTGTCGTCGTTGCTTCCGAGGTCCCATCGTTTTTGTTGGCGGCGGTAACTTCCTTTCCTTCCTTTCGTTTTCTTCGTTTTTTGGTGCCGCCGCCTTGAGCATTGGCTGTCATTCCCAACGGCGACTTGTTGCCTCGGTTGTGTCGAGATTGTTCGAACGGGGCGAGGGCTGATTTTGATGTGATTTTGGTGGCACACGTTTTTGTAGTCGTTGGGATGGTGAAGGCCGATGTCATCGATAACGATGAAAGGAAAACGATTCTGATATTCATTGGCGTGAGTATGCTATGGTATCGTAATGCCAGAGGGAAGTTGTTGGTCGAGACAGATCGGGACGGTGGACTTCGCTTGATTTGGTGGTGATTCTGCCTTTGTGTTTGCTTACCTTGATTCCGCTGGACGGTGCCACCATACATTAGGATACGATTCTAACCTGTGATTTTCACAGGAGACATAATGGGTACAATACCATACCATAGGGTAGGGTATTTTGCATTGTACCAGATTGTACGATACCATACCCTACATAAAATACAACTTCTCTTGAAGTTGATCCATAATGTGTATGGTAGTATGGTATGGAACAATACATCATGTGCATGGGACATATTATTGGAAGATATTGGAGTTTATATCGTATGGTATGGTATTGTATTTGCAAGCTCCATGTTCCCACCCAGACATTGACATATCCCGTCACAAGTTGGATGCAGGGGCGTATGCTATGGTCGTACCATACCATAACATATTCTACGGTATTGTACTATACCTCCTCTAGACAAATAGAGAGGTATGTAGTGGTCGTACGAGGGTCGTAAGTCTCCATCAATCATAAGTCAATCCTACCTAATCAATCAGTAATCAATCATAGCCTGTATCATAGCCTATCCACAGGCATTTGCAATCACGTGGACACATGACATAATCATGGCTTAATGAGCCTGTGAGCCGACCTCTAGGTTATGACTCACATGACGTCTCACTGCACCAATTGTCTTGCGAGACGGATTTCGCCTTCGTGTGCACCATAATGTCTGTCAAGGTAGTCGACAAATCTGTCACCAAGATGGTAAAATGGCAGTCCCTCCACGACAAATGTGCAGTCACTTTAACGATCCTGGCAGTGACGAACTTCTTTCAACACGGCACATTCATCGTGAACGTCCTCCCTTCACCACTTCGCGGTGGAGGCGGCACGACACACAATCGTGCACACGCCTACGTTCACGGTTGGATGGATCATCGACGAAGAGGGCCTGCGTTCTCAAAGAATGCTCCATCGACAAGCAACAAGTGCGATGGAAAATACTCCATGCTCAATGAATTTACTCACGAATCAGAATCACGCCTTGGCCGTTCCATTATCAAGCGAGCGCTGCACAGTAGAGGAGGCGGCGATGATGACAGTCTACACGATAGATTTGCCGCTGACGAACATTCGAGCAACAATGATGAAAGCAATAAGTGCAATGGAGCCAGTGATGAAATGCAACGTCTCAGGCAACAATGGTCTTACGTGCCAGCGGTACCGTCGATTACGTGGCCATTTGATGTCCATGTTACTCACACAGATCAAACTCATGAACCGACACCAAAACAACATCCAGAACAACAACAACAACAACAACAACAACAACATCAGCCCACAAAAGCAATCATCATCATGGATGGATTCTCCCCCTATCACGGCCAATACCTGGCCCAAGCCGCCCATCACCACTACGGCGCCGCAGTTATCCACGTCCTATCCGACTTCATGACCCGATACATCTACCACGTAGAAAAACAGACCGATCATTTATCGAGTCGTCTCCCAGATTTGAACGACCCCGACGAGGTCCGCGCGTGGAAGAATCTACTTCCGCCGTCGCTCGATCTATGCGGGATATACTGCGAGTCCGATTCGGGATTGGAAGATGCCGAACGACTCGGCGCGGCCTTGGAACTGTTTCCGCGACGTCATGATGGGGTCAATGCAGCACGGAGGAACAAGTATCTCATGAATCGGGCGGTTGCAGAACTCGGAGGGTTGGATGTTGTGCAGCAAAAGTCGTGTAAGACACTGCAGGAGGCAGAAGAATTTGCAAAGAGCTTGGGAGTGGACGAGGATTCGAAGGAGGCATCGACGATGGTTGTGCTCAAGCCGATTCGGGGTGTGGCGAGCGATGATGTTCAATTGTGCACGAATCTGACTTCTCTGCGAAAGGCGTTCGCCAAAATTTATCACAGTCCCATCTTCGGATCATCAACGGCAGCCAAACACGAAGAAGTTCTAGTACAAGAATTTGCCACTGGAACAGAGTATGCGGTGGATGTCGTCTGCCGCGATGGAGAAAAAAAGGTTGCTGCATTGTGGAAGTATGACAAACGGGCTGTGAACGGAGCACCATTTGTGTATTTTGCTACACAAATAGTGGGCGCGCTCGGAGAACATGGAAGCACCGAGGGTAAAGACGTAGAACAAGCAGTGTGCAATTACGTTTTCAAGGCTCTGGGTGCTCTTGGTATACGATGGGGGATGCATCATGTAGAATGCATTGTAGAAAAGATTGCTGCTGGAAATAACAGACCCGAAACAATACGTGTTCGTCTGGTTGAAGTGAACTGTCGTCAGCACAATACTGATTTCAGACCATTGACGAATGCTGTCATTGGTTACAATGCATTAGATATGGTATTGGCTGCCTACCTTGGTGATGACAGCAAACGTGGATCCAAAGATGAAGAAGAAAACGATGGGCATCAATATCCCAGTGAATCCAATCACCTTAGGCTTCAATGGAACAGCCTTCCGATACTCCCAAGCACTCTTGCTCATGGCGCCATCGTTCATTTCGTCAGCTTTGTCGAAGGAAAAATTACACGAATACGATATGACATCCTAACGGAGATGGAAGACCTGGACAGTGTGATGGATCTAGAGGTTTACCCTCAGTTTTTACAAGTGGGCAATGAAATTCAAAAGACTGTTGACATCCGAACAGACACTGGATGGGCACATTTGATAAACGATGAGGAGGAAAAGTTTCGAAGTGATTATGAAAGGTTAGTTGAGTTGATGAAAGATATGTTTGAAGTGGAATGATCATTTGATGTCAAGTGTTTTATGTCTGCTTCAAATGGGTAGATGAAATGCAAATATAGGGAGATATAATTATGCAAGCATACATAAGATTTGTAAGAAATTAATTCTTTCTAGATTATTGAAACTTAATTTTGCAACAAAATTACACATGGTTACAGACCCCATTACGAAGATACTGAGTCGACTTTTGCAAGATTGAGACCAAGCTTCTCCGCTGTCTTGTAAGCCTCATCCAATGAAATCTCTTCTTGCCTCGTTCCCCTTATCAGCCGATACGCTTTGTTTCGCGTAGAGTTCCATCGAACGCCTTCTCCGACTCGTCGGTCTTCTTGGTACCAACTCACGTCTACCTCACCATCGGCCCAGTGGTATGTTCCTGCACCGTGTTTTAAGCCATTGTGCCAACTTCCAATGTAAGTATCTCCCGCTTCAATATACATGACCCCATGACCTTGTCTTTTTCCACGTTGCCACTCCCCATCGTATACATCACCAGAACTGTATCGAGCAATTCCAAGACCATCACGTTTGTCTTTCTTCCAGTCACCCTCATACGAATTTCCATTGTCGCAAATCAAAATACCAAAGCCATGGCGTTGGCCTTCGGCATTAAGGTCGCCTTCATAAGTTCCCATGAAGACACCATTGCGGCAGATTTTAACCTTCTTGCTTACGGTACTATTTTTCTCGGGCCGATTACGGCGATAAGCGGAAGACGATGCGTCTGACGTCATGTCACTTAGCCTTGAAGCTGTTGCACCACATTTCTCAAAGTAAATAGCAGTAAGATGATCGATGTCAAACTTCTTTTCGGAAGAATTAGAATTGGTTCGGCTTGGGGGTTTGGTGCTCTTATGTTTCTCTCCATGCAC
This sequence comes from Stephanocyclus meneghinianus, assembly GCA_036940045.1. Lineage (NCBI taxonomy): Eukaryota > Bacillariophyta > Thalassiosirophyceae > Thalassiosirales > Thalassiosiraceae > Stephanocyclus > Stephanocyclus meneghinianus. The sequence continues at coordinate 4,935 of JALLPC010000938.1, read as the reverse complement.
CATTGCATGGGGCACAGTGTCTGAATTTCCCGTCACTACATTCTCATCTTGAACTGTCTTCATCGATTCAGTGTGTGGTGATTTTCGTTTCGGTTGTTTGACTTCTTGATCGGCCTCTGACCTTTTAGCATCAGGAGTCTTTGACCTCTTTTCGTCAAGCTCATGGCATATTTTCTTGGCTTGCTCTAGCAAACTGCTCCCTCGTGAGTTTTGAGATGAATTAGTTGCTTTCGGTTTCGGCTTGAATGATTCTATAGTCGCTGGAATGGAGACTTCGTCATCTTCCTCACAGGGCTTAGTTTCTACCGCCGATGTATGATATGTCATGTCGTCGTCGAGATCTTCCTCGTCATCTTCTTCCGGTGCTTCTGTAAGAACTTCGTCGTCATCTGGCCTGTGACAGATCGAAGTCGATTCTCTTTTGAGAACTTCCACTTCTTGAAGAGCAGCATCTCTTTCATACAAAAGATCCTTGATCTGTTTCTTGAGATCAGATATGAGAGTATTACACGTGGCAGCCCGATCCGCCGACACTAGCCTGGGATCTGCCCCCACAGAAAACGACCTCGTGACCAAGGCATCGCTCTTAGGACGACTTTCGATGAGCATATCTTTTATTTGCTTTCTCATCTCTTCGTTGGCATCATGGAGCTCTGAAACTCGTTCCATCAGCACTTCATTTTTGTCGTTCACTTCTGCTAATTTCTCTTCCAACTGGGTCACTTGCGAAGCAGGACGAGAATTCGCCAGCTCCTTCCGCAAATCAGCAACTTTTTCACAACTCTCTTTCAATTCTAATTCGAGCTCTTCCTTGCTCTTTTCATTAGATTGGATAATTTTCTGCAATGTTGCTATAGTATCAATGTTCACTTGGTGTTCTGTCTGCAGTTGGTTTTTGGCCATTTCAATCTGGTGTAAACTGGCGTCCTTCTCCACTAGCGATGCCTCTAGTTTCTTAATCGTCGATTCATATTCAGTTGCATGTTGTTCCATTATCCCGAGCTCCTCCTTCAATAGAGCAATAGCATCAGAACTTTCTTCCAGTTCCTCTTGAAGCAAGGAAATCTTCTTGGTCAATTCTTCTTTTTCGGCAGTACGACTTTCTAACAGTTCATGAAGCTCTTTGTGCGTCTCCTCATTGGCATGCTGCAGTGATTCGATCTCTTCGCTTGCGACTGTCTTCTCCAGAATCATCACCTTAATTTGAGTGTTAAGGTCGTCAATCTTCTCTCCGAGTTCCTCGTTTCTATTATTTAACGCGGCCTTTTCTTTTTCTACCTGTGACACTTTCTGGCGTAAAACTATGACTTGAACCATTGCTTCATTGGTGGCCGAATCCTTTCGATCGAGCTCATCTTCGAGTAGGGCTATGGCCTCAGAGGCCTCTTGCAGATCACCCTCAAGTTGATCTTTAGTTTGCTGCAACGATGAAATTGTTTCTTCGAGATCATAGATCTGATCAACTCTTGCAATATGCTCCGACTGCAATGCCCTGGTGGAACTTTCGAGCTCCTCAATAATCTCTTGTTTCTCGGCCAGTTCGACTTTTAATTTGTTCAATTCTTCCTCAAGCAGCTTCTTCTCCTCTTCCAACCTGTCAATCCTCGGCTTCATCTCCTCGTTCTCTGTGAGGAGGCCAGCAATACGTATCTTGAGATCAGAATCCTCCTCGCCGTATGTCGATGCCATTTCCTCTTGAACTATGAGTTTTTGTTTCAATTGAGAAACCTTCTCCATCTCCAACTGGATCTCAGCATCCTTCTTGACAAGCTCGGCCTCCAACATTTCCTTGGATGTTTCAAGAGATGAAAGCATTTTTTGAAGGGTTAGCACTGTATCCGCAGAGCAATCATTGGATGCTGCCGGTGCTATGGCCGCACAAGAGGAAACCATTCTTGCTGCCTCTGCCTTGGGGTTTTCGAGTTCATCTGACATTTTGGCATTCGCCTCTTTCAACTTTTCCAATTCCTTTTGTGTTCGAGATCGTTGTATCACCAACTCATTGATTTTTGCGGTTAGTTCCACGTTCGCCACATCTAATTTGTTGCTTTTCTTTTGAAATTCTTCTTTCTGCATTTCCAGGTGTGCCAGCTCCTCTCGCAACCGCTTCAATTCAGAATCAGACTTGAACTTTTCCTCTTCCACACATGCCATTCCTTCGCGCAGCTTCTTGAGTTCTGCCTCAAATTCTAATTTTCCCTTTTCATACTCCCCGACCTCATATGCATACCTATCCACATCAGCCTTTGTCTTCTCGTTCTTATCTTCCAGCTCCCTTTCCAATTCAGCAATATATTCGGCACTATCCTTTAACTCCATTTTCAACTCTTCCTTAACGATGGTTAAATCGGCAAAATCCTCCCTCAGCTTCGTCACTAAATCCGACTGTTCCTTCTCCCTTGTCTCGGCGTCCTTCTCCCTCTCTTCGTCCTGCGCAACCAACCGTTCTGCCATCTCTTTCACCGCCACCTTAAGGTCTTCCACCTCCTTCTGTTTTAAGGAGACATCATTGATCGCGTTGGAATGAAGACGCATCAAATCTTGTTTTTCATCGACCAACAATCGCAACTCTCCTTCAAGTTTATGATTTTCCTCGGTCAATTCTTGTAGCTTGGCAGCAAGTTGTTGATTCTTGACCTCCATTCCCGCCGAGGAGGCACCACAAACACCGTTGGAAGTATGTCTATCCAGCGTGGCATTCGAATTATGAAAGCTCTTGCACGAGGAATTGTGCCCCGCCTCTTTTTTCAAGCGGCCTATCAAATCATTTGCCGCTTCCTTCTCATCTTTTAATTCGGCGACTTCCTTTGCGAGCATGTCATTTTCTTGGAGGAAGGCGTCAATGTCTGCTCTGAGTTCAATGTTTTCTTGTTTGAGTTCTTGAAGGAATGGATTTTCTTCGTTGGAGGTTGTTGCTGTTGCCGTTGCTGTTGGTGGTGGCGCCGCTGTTGCTGGGGGTGCATTCTTTTTGTTCTTCCTCAAGGCCTCCTTCAACTTCTCCTCCATCCCCTCTTTTTCCTTCCTCAGTTCCTCCATTTCACCCCGTAGTGTCACTACCAACATGGCAAGCTGTTGCATGGCCGCATTTTCTGTAGCTTTTTGACTGGAGCTAGTGTTGGTGGTGTTGGCAGTGTTGACATTTCCTGTGGTACTCCTAGTTTTGTCGGATTGAGCCGTTTTGCTTGTGGCAGTGGTTTGATAGGTGGCGGCGGTAGCATTCGAGGAGGATTGATTTCTACGATGTCTTCCGTTGGGTAGTGGGTTGTGCTGATTGTTTGGGTTGTCATTAGTGGCGTTTGGTGGCGAAGTGTGTTTTCCTGTTGTAGCCTTGGTCCGCTGAACTTCCCTCTGTTGTTGTTGTGGTTGTTGTTTTTGTTGTTGCTGCTGCTGCTGTTGCATGCGCTTAATGCCAGTAAGAGTCGAATTCAACTCGCCCATAGCCCTCTCCACCTCCCTCCGCCTCCCGCTCTCCTGCGTGGCTCCCTTGTCTTGCAGGCTATTCCTGCTCCCCCTTCGAGTTAGATTCTTTCTGGGAGGAGGGGCACGACTAGAAGCATTGGATGAAACAACATTCATGCCCACTGAGGGATAAGAAGAGGAATCGCTGTCGTTGTCTCCTCCATTTTTCATGGGAGGAGTTCTGTCATGGCTGCTTTCATCGTCATCGTCATCGTCATCGTTTCCATCGCGGTGGTTGTCGTGTCCTCCTGCAACTTTGGTAGGTCGACCATTAGAGGCCTGAGCGACAGGACTGTGGTGCTCCTGGTCCGAAGCAGTGTAGGCGTCCGTGCCAGTATCGGTAGAATCGTGATCGTCTTGCGATGACCCCGATCGCTTTCGACGCTGACGACTGTCCTGTTCACGACCCGAGCGGGGTGCAGATCGGGATCGCAGGCCGAGCAGGCTTTTTTTCTGTTGCGTCTGTTGGTGTTGTTTGCCGAGAAGTTTCTGATTGGAGGTGGGAATGGAGGAAGAGCTGGTGCCGACGCCCGAACGGGTCGACGAGTGGCCCTTGCCCGTCATGGGCTCATCGTCGTCGTCGTCGTCTACGGCGTGGCGGTTTTTCGATCGACGGAATTTGAACATGCTTGCAGTGATCTGTGGAGAAGATACCTTGTGAGCAAAGACTAGAAATAAGGACTGAATTGATTTGGGATTGGATCCCTTCCTACTCCAGCTACCGAAACAGCATTATCAGCGGTTACCTTCGGTTACCGGTGATTGCAATAGCAGCGCTTTCAATCCCCGACGTGTTCATAGGTTTATCGGTTATCCCGCATCAAAATGAGTATCATTATTAATGATATTGGGTAAGCGCGACCCATTTTATCGTGAACAAAAAGGGCCATTTAATTATTGCCCGTTTACTCAATATGGGCTGTTCCAGCCGATCAAGCTTCGCACAGAAAATGATCGTATCTGGGTTTACCATGGCAATAAGAGTTAAGACAAGAATCTTCCACAACGAACAAAGTGTGTCGTGATGATGGTCATACTTGGTGCAGGAGGAGATTCGTGTTGTCGTAATAGTAGAAGTGCAATAGAGGAGTAGTAGTCAAACTTTTCACCTTCTCCATAATCTATTATTTAATCTGAAAGGTTGTGATTATTATATTGTTTGACCAAAAGTGAGCAATTATAGCGATTAAATCTTATGTTTCACTATTTACGAAAACCATCATTTTATGGTAAAAACGGAATACATTGAGAGTTCTTGAAGTTTGTATTTTCTCACAGATCTCAACTTTTCTTTTTGCTAATAGTGGAAAACATAACGAAAAATCTTAAGATGTTCCCGCCATTAGGCTATGCGTGCAGGCAGAAATTTTTGGGTACCAAAATCAAGTTGCATACGTGCTCAAATGTACTGTCCGTCGTACGGAATGATTTTATCTCTGCAGGCAGAAAATGCAAATGCGTACTTGCATACCCTCC
>JALLPC010000936.1:0-10882 GCA_036940045.1 Stephanocyclus meneghinianus | reverse complement strand
ATAGATATTTAGCACGTTTTAAAAAGTTACAATTTTATTTGATTTATAAAAAATATTGTTTACGCCTTAATGATGAAAAGTTGTAGTTTAAGCTCATTTCCTTTACCTTCAATATAATAATTCCTCCAAATATAATGTAATACCTCCTGCAAAGATCAACATCTTGATGCACAATCATGATGACAGTACTATATCAACAGAGGGAATGAAGTGGATTTATATCATATTCCATTCATGTGCTCTGGCAATGCTGAAAAGAGAGCAATCTGGCCCAACTTTGATGGCAAATCATTGTCAAACTTCTTTTCACCCAGATATACATGTGCAATTTTTTGGGTGCATACATTTTTCACAATTTTCCATTCCTGCCGGTCATTTGGCAAAATGACACTTTTAGCTGGGAATGACTGGAAATAGGTAAAATTTCATGTGAGTTCCTGAGAATCTCTAGGAAATTCTGTGAAAATTAAACAAGTGCACAAAAAAGTACCACTTGCACCAGAACTAAGACCGCCTCTAAAATGCAATATTATTATATATATATTATTGACACACGTTAAAAAGGACTGTACAATAAAAAACAAAAACCCACAAAATTCAGAAATTAGAAAAAAAGGTCATACGTTTGTGTACGGACGGGGTAACAGTGTAAGTTTAGGCCTAAGTTCTGTAGAAATGTGAATTACGCAAGGAAAAACATACGAGGACTGCTTCATTACGTCACATTTTATTTTTTGAGTGACTCTGGGAGTAACAATGCCACAAAGAGTCATAAACGCGTGATGACTAGGTGGTCAGTCATCGTGGGGCGAGGTACAGTCATTATTGAGTCTCTATACCCAAGAATGATGAACGATACACCACAATCCAACACGAGCAAAAATAATGACGAAGAAATAATGTCCTTTTGGGTCTCAAGACTCACGGTGTATGCTATTGTTCCCAGGCATAGGAAAAATGGTGGTACGATAATGTTGTTGTGACGTTACCTTCTAGTCTGTCGACATGACCCCAGTCTCCTTGAATAACCCTCCCGACGAAAGCACTGGCACTGGATCGGAATTGATTTTGACGCTTAACTGGTCATACGATAACTATATTATAGAGTGATGATGATGTAACTCTCTAGGATACTACAATAGTCTATCTTCGCGGTGTTTTGGGAACCTCCAGCCCATAAACATTGCAACACTTGATCAAGATTGCTCAACATATTTCACAGAGAATCAACACACCGACCAATCTCTTTCTGGACATACATCATGTGTAACAACATCAATATTTCACATCTGTCATCGCGATGGCTCCTTCTTTCATGTTTGAGCTACGTCTTCCTCCTATCCACTCTAAGCAATGTTAGCGGCACAAACGTAACTGACGAAAATAGTAAGAAATTATACCCCGTCGGAACGTCATTGACCAACCTTGCTTTATCATTTGAAAAGACGGAAGACATCGCCGACCACGTAGAATTGCAGGAAGAACCCAAAACAGAAGGAAACGAGCCTGATAAGCAAGAGGACAAAGTAACAACTGGAAAATTTTTGAGAAAATCTATCCGACCATCATTGACGAACAAGGACACACCTACAGTAGTCGTAGTCAACAAGGATGGCAGTAGTGACCATGCTGATTCCACCGGCGACTCCAACACAGAAATAAGAAATACTCAAGTACAAGAGGAGGAAGAATATGACTATGAGTCATTTCATTCGAAATTCGATATTCCAGCGCCGGCGTTGAGGGCCACTCTCATGACAACGATGAAGATTTCGCCGCAGGAGCAGAAGGAGATGCCAATCGACATCGAGAACCATCATCTTGAGGACTGTTGAGCCCTCCATTCAAGTCGTCGTATTCACTCTCCGCGGAATGAATCTAAGCAACAGTGCAGCAGGGTTTCAATTCATGCAGAAGGTGCCATATTTCACACGCCTTCCTCCGTTTGACTTCGCAATTTATTTCTACTCTGCTGATTGCTTTGTGTTGATGTGAAATGAGCCATCAACGTGTTGTATCAGTCATCGTACTCATAATAACTTCATATGGCGGCGAAAAACTATGTGCTTCTGGAGACGCCGAGAGGGCATGTGGAAAAAACCATCTCATACTGCCAGTAATCTTTATAATTGTTTTTTATTCGGAAAGATGAGCATCTTAATGCTTGATTTAGAGAGAAGTTATCATGTATTAGTCAGTTTATTACTAATTCTAATGTCTTCTGTTCTTATTTGATGTTTCATTTATTCCGGAAGAGCACTGACCGTAGAAGTCACGTAGAAACATGAATCATTTATATGGTTTAATTATCAGTCAATCATTTGCGAAAATTTGGCCTCAGACAAACTAGCTAGAAACAATCTGTCTTTCTCGGAGAGCCCATCATCTGTCTCTTTCTCTTTTTTACTCTTTCTTTTCTTCCTCTTGGCAGACGTCTTCGACGACTTTGCTTTGCTCCTTGCTTTCGAAGACTTCTTGTCTTCAGACAAAGGGTGAGACCAACTTTTAACACCAATCTTTTCGTTCTCTGCTTTGCTCAGCGTTATACCTGCCACCTCTGCAATTCCCAAGACAACCTTGTTCATATAATCAAGCTGTTCCACTCGATCACTTGATGACGAAATATCAAATGAAGTTTGGTACTCTGCTAAAGTGCATTTCAGTTCCTGGCCTAATATTTTGAGTAATCCCTCTCTCTTGTCGCTCACAGGATTACTACAACCATTCGTTGATGCGCCACGCTTAAGAGATGCAACAAATTCGTTTACATCTATTTCATTTGCCGACGCTGAATCTGGCTTTGTTGAATCATGGAATGATACCTCAACTTTGGTTTTTGCTTGATCTCTATTGTGGTGAATGGAGGTTTTGTCATCCGGTTGGTCGTTTAGTTCGACTGGTGTATTGGGATTAACGTCACCTAGGTGCATTTCTTCCAGCAACTCTTCGTCTCGATTTCTTTCTTGCGTGCAATTCTGCTTTACGCTCGCAATTTTGGGTCCCATTGCATTTTTGTCCGAAAAACCATTAAGGTGCAACGGTGCACTGTCATTCCCCTCTGATTTCTTAGAATGATCAAGACAATCTTTATCCATTGAAGAATCGTCATCTGTCCCAATCACTCCATCCCTGGTCATCCCCTTTGCATCATTGCTGGAGTCAGAACTAGTTGAATCATTGTCCGTTGATAGTGCCGACTCCAAAGCAGGCTGAGCCTGAAAACTAGTTATTGCATCGTTATGAGCCGAACCATCTTCACCATCAACAAGGGCGCGCTTCGACGAGATCACTGCCATTGCATCTTCCAATTCAGCCAACTCTTTCTGCAACTCTTTGACCTTCTGTTCTCCCTTGCTGACAATGTCCTTAATTTCAGAGTCGATAACCATGAGCTCATTCAAACAACGAACTTCCATCTGCTGCCCCGCCATTTCTCTTTCGGCCAATTCATGCTCCAGAGCGTTAATCGCAGCATCATTAAAGGCCTTTGATACTGCGAGACGTTGTTCGTAAATCCGTTCTAAATGTATGGCTTTGAGTAATTTGGCTCTTATTCGAGTGACTTTCGACGGAGGCGGTGGCGGCAGTGCCTCCATGGGGATTCCCTCTTGAAAGTCGTTGCTGTAGCTGCTTTCTCCGAATTGCGAGCAGCTGCGTCGTTGATGGTGCAAAGTCGGGTCGAACCTATCCAATAAAGATATGTACTCTCGTAAGTTATCATCACCGGCCATGACCAATCTCGCCACTGATAGCCGAAGTTTGCATTGTTCGCATTGCCGCCGAATCGACTGTACAGAACGTTCATGCTCGGCTTTTTCTAGGTCAATCTTTTCTTTGATATCCGACAGCTTCTTTTCCAAGCGAATCTCGTCATTTTCTTCATCGTCTTCGTCCTCCTCAGAATCCGAAGTCTCGCTGTTCAAATACTTGGCGAAATTCTTGACATGTACACTCTTGCCACCGCTATTCACTAAAATTCGTTCTTCGAGCATATTTATTTTTTTCTCCAATTCCTTTATGTTCGATCGATACCGTACTTCTTCCCTCCGTCGTTTCCTCTCCAGCTCTTTCCCCCTTTTGACATATCGTGCTTCTGCCTTGTTACAGTGCGAAGTGACATCGACTAGATCTTCACAGAGGGAGCCCACTATGTCGTCTCCCGTTTTCTCTAACACCGCCAATCGTTTTTCGAGTGATTTGGTTCTTTCCATGGCGTCTCTTAGACGGGATTGAAGCGAGGCAGTGTACAGTTCGAGCGCTTTGTCGTTCGTCCATATAAGCTTCGACGGGTGGTTGTCCTCCTCGTCCTCCTCCCAATCCATGTTGGTGTCGCAGGGCTCAAGATCTTGCAACGCATCGGCATATTCGTCCATGGTCATGTACGCTTTTTTTGACGATTCTCCCTTTTGACTGCCTGCTCCGGCGTCCGCACCCCCAGTGGAACCCACGTTTGCCAAGGCCACTCTCGGCAACTCTCTCACCAACCTTCTGGCCATTTCTGCCACTTTATCTGCTTCTGTGTCCATGTCCAGCCCAGTGGCAGCAGCGCCGCCACCCCAATCCTTATTCATTTCTCCCTCCACCACCCCCAACTCTCTTTCGTACCTATCCCTCCTCCTCTTCAGATCCAATCGTTCCAATCCCCAAACGTAAGACAAGGTTTTGGCCTTTCGACCGGCATCGACGCAGGAGTTGGAAAGGTATCTCAATGCACGACGACGGGCGCGCGTGCGTTGGTCTAGGGATTGGTGGGAGGAGGAGGATTGCGTGGAGGTGGAGGATGCAGAGGTGGATGTATCGTCGTCGTGTTCGTCGTCATTGTTGTTGGTGATGGCGCTGAGTCGTTTTTCTTCGTGGATGGGTCGATGGAAAGAATTATGTTTGCTGCTGCTGCTGTTGTTGTTGTTGCTGCTGCTGTTGTTGTTGTTATTGTGGCTTGAAGACGAATGCATCGGCGACTGCGATGGATTCCACCCGTCCGACGACGAATCGTGCTTTTTGATGGCATTCATTGACGATCCCCCATCGNCCCGTCCGACGACGAATCGTGCTTTTTGATGGCATTCATTGACGATCCCCCATCGGACTGCTCCCCAGTTGTTGTATGTGCGTTATTCCCGACAAACCATCCCTTGATATTCCCCAACAAACCACCTGAATTGGGAGCGGGGCTTTTCTCGTTGACGGCGTGTGTGTGATTGGATTTTTCATATTGTTGTTGTTGTTGATGTTGTTGTTGTTGTTCATTCTGGTGGTTGTCTCCGACGACGGCGACGCCCAGTCGTCGATTTCTTTCATTTTGAATGAGTGCCGCCACGTTTGCATCGCGAGATGGCGTTCCATCGTCGTGTGCTTTCACGGCGGCCTTGGGATTGTCATCGTCGTCATCGCCGTCGTCGTCATCGTCTTGGAAGGAAAAATCGTCGTGAACGGCAAGTCCGTAGTCGCTCCCTCTCTTTTGCCATGGATGATTTCTGCCGCCGGCCTTTTCGGAAGCCGACTCGGATCGAATGGCGTTGTCGTGGCCATTGCTGCGACTGTCGTCGTTGTCGTTGGCGTGCAGCGGTCCGTTGGAGAAGTGAGATCCCACGGAGGATTCGTCGTCGGCGATGTGGGTGGGGTAGTAGCTCATTTTATTGTTGCCGTCGTTGCTTTTGGCGGGGATGGAGGACGACGCATGGTCTCATCAAGGTGCCATCATAACGAATATTGTCCAGCAGGCAGGTGGTGCAAGCGAAAGGCAAGCGAACTTGTGAATGCATTAAGAATCACGTTCTTTGGACTATCTTGAATGGAGTTGACTGGTAGAGGTGTATGGCGTGACTTTGGTGGGAGCGAATTACGTTGATAACGCAGCTCAGGGCTGTTCTGAAACGCCCCGCCTTACACCGAAACGCTTCATTCGTACGTGGGGTTTCGTTCGTTACCGTACCATCGTATGTCATCAATTCTCACCAGAAAATTCATGATGAATAACTTCTGCATCGAAAGGTCTACGATTGGTTGGATTCGGATCCGATCTTCTTGTTCCATCAAAAGCTCCTACTAGATCCCCCGTAGGATTTTGTCACCATGCAGGGCATAGCTTGGGCATAGCTCCAATACAAGATCACACATACCGTACCGTGTATGGTATTGTATGGAACAAAAGCAAACTTATACAGTATGACCTGCAGAAGACCTGCCTGGTCCATCACCAGTCCATCACTGCTCTCATCACATGGTTCGAATAATTTTATCTACAGCAATCATTACGGCAGCCATAACATCATTCGCCGGAGGTCGAACGTCATTCCGTTCCCACCGTGCATCTTTCACCAGTGTTCTTCGTCCATCGTCCTTGTGGAGAATTGGCAACATCCTCCGGCCGAGACATCCACACAAATACATCATCCTTGATGCTCGGCCTCAATGGGTTTGTAGCAAGAATACAATCATGCGCTCTTCTTCCTCCGTAGACGAAACGTCAGATCAGGACGCTAGGCTCCAACGATTGGTTCTCGTTGGTGGAGGCCATGCCCACTTGCAAGGTATGCACCAAACGCACTGCGTTCTATATTGTACCGACTCCTCTCATTTTTTATTGTTCGCACACATCATGTCGATTCACACATTCAATGAAAGTCATTAAAGCTCTCAATGCCAGGGCGAGACCCGAAAACCTTCACGTCACCTTGATCGATCTTCAGTCTTCGGCTTTCTACAGTGGAATGGTTCCCGGATGTGTGGCAAAATTGTATACTCTTGACCAAGGTAACTTGCCATTGTCCGTTCTGCAATCTCACATTATGGAAAAATTTTATCTCATCCATCCTCGATTGTACGAATCAATCCATTCGTCACTCCCTACAAGCACAAATCGATTTGCATTCCTTGGCCAACTGGGCAGGAACCGACTTTATACGGGGCAAAGTGGTGGGCATCACACTGCCCACTCCGAACTCGACGTTCGCCAACCAACCGAAGCTACTGCACGTGGAACTAACGGATCATCGCGCTATCGTCAACATACAAGATGTTCCCTTTGATGTCGTCTCCTTCGATATCGGGAGCACAACTCGGGATTTTACGACGGTGCCGGGGGCTCGTAAATACTGTATTTCTACACGGCCTATATCCGATTTGGTTCGTAGGATCGAAACGGAGGAGGCTCGATGGATCGAAAAAAGGTAAGGGCGAGACAATCGTACACCTCATGATATTGCAGCCATCTATCGAATTCTTTCACCGAAACGGATACCGACATGATGCGAGCAGCGCCGACTCACGATCCAACCGCGAAACAAAAGTCGTTGTCGTCGGCGGTGGTGCGGCGGGCATCGAACTCAGCCTCGCCATGCGTGCGCGCTGGGATAACATCTCCACTATACCAAAGAATGGAGACGAATCGCCACGAAAGTCGCATTTATCCATCACTCTTTTAGATTCCAATCACGAGCTGATGCCGGGAGAAAGTATCGCATGTCGTACGGCGCTCAATCATATCATGGAGAAGTATCGAATTGAGGTTCGACATAATTTGATCGTCAGAGAAGTTACCTCGGCCCGCGTTCGTGTTTCTTCGACGAGCAAAGACAACAATGACTCTACTTGGAACGAAGAGATCCCGTACACGCATTGCATTTGGGCCACCGGAGCACAAGGTATGTCCCGCGCATTTGGCCCATTCCGAAATTCACACCAAAAGACACAGCCACACTCTCAAGCTATATCGCCACAATATCGCCACACCATCCGCACGCACAACCTCAAGCTCACGAGCTCTCGCGGAAACTCCACGAACAATGCGGTCTCTCCGTATCCAAAGACCGCCGAGGATGGATCCTCGTGAATCCGCACCTGCAAAGCATCTCTCACCCGTACATATTCGCGGCGGGAGATTGCTGCGAGATGGTCCGCGGGAAGAGCCCGCCCAAAGCGGGCGTGTATGCGGTGCGATCCGGACCTGTACTGATTAAGAATCTCGTGCGTGCGTTGAACGGCGAGGATGGAGGCAACCGGTCGGAACTTGCGAAGTATACGCCGCAAGATGATTTTCTTAAGCTGATCATGTGCGGGGACGGAACCGCCCTGGGATTTCGGTTCGGCATACCGCTGGTGAGTGCATCAATGGGTTCACTGATTCGTGACACACTTGGAGTTTCTCAAAGGATTTTTTTTTCAAGTACGGCAAGTGGGTTTGGAATTTGAAAAACCATATCGACTTGATGTTTATGGACCTGTTTAATGTCAACAATCTCAGCAAGGAGGAGGGGCAGAAAAAAGGTGATTATGACACAAAACAATACGATGCAGCAATCAGCACGCCTTCACCCCTGAATCCTGAAGAGGCTGCCAAGTTGCTTGTACGTACAGATGACGACGTTGATTTTCAAGTCTCTTGGAATGTATTGAGGGACATGATTGCCGACGATGAGTACAAAGAAGAGGTGCTCTATATTATCTCACAGATGACGAATAAGCTGTAACTGTTTCAGTAGGCATTGCTTTCTTTTTTCGGGTTCGCAACTTCTTTCAACTTGATGTGTGAATGTTGCTTAATGCTATCATTTTCATGTAAAGTATGAAAGATTGTACAAGCGAAATACAATGCTGAATGAAATCTTTCGGAAACTTTCAAACAAATTCAACTTCCCCCAGTTCTGATCTATCAATCGCACCATTCTCAAAACATGAATTAATTCTACCCATTTCTTCGCCTCTCCGTCGATTTCGTTGCTTTCTACACCTACCAGCACAACCGAGAAGAGCCCGAGAAACACAGCTAAGGGGATTGTCTTCGCCCCAAAGCCACAATTCATCCAAGAGCTTTTCTACATCTTCTCCGTCACGACCGGCAACATCACCCGTTTCCGGCACGGCAAGAGGGATGAACAAACATGAAACAATGGAACAAACGAAGTAGAGCCAAAAGGGAGCTGCCTCGCCGTACTTTTCTTGCCCAGACAGAAAGGTGTACGATACCAGTGCCGCAGACCCGTGTGTTAGCACGGTGTAAAATCCCAACATGCGACCTCGGATGGATGAAGGGCTCAACTCTGACGCCAGCAACCATGTCATCGGGCCATATGAAAGAGAAAACCCAGCCACACACCCAGTGCAACCGATGAGAACCATTGCCCTTTGAAAACTGCTATGCACATACTCAATGACTCCATCCTGTGTCTCATACGTGGTTTCCAAATTAACGGAAAACCCAATAGCGAGTAGCAGCAGAGAAAGAGTAACGATCCCGACCCCAGCTTTCAATAAAAACAATCTGCCCAACTTATCAACTTCAAATAAAACAAATAGAGTAACCACAAACTTGACAACTCCGAGTATAACAGTCGTGGTCAACAACTCAGAAGTCAACGCCCCACCGTCTTGTGTGGCTTGCTCTTCATCGTAGTCGAAAAAAGCCTCTGCAAAAATAAGCGGTGCGTAGTTGATTATATTGATATGTCCAGAGAACTGCTCCGCTATCGCCAAGAATGCAATAATGACAGCCTGTCGCCAGTAGTGGGATATGGATGGGCATGTTTCTAACGAAAAGAAGCTGACGCCTTGGTATTCATTTTGAGCATCGTCGGTTTCCCGCGCCACTGCATCCCCATCATTATGGTGAGTGGTTCCCGTCGTCGTTCCAACGGCAATCCATCTCAAAGCTTGATTCGCTTTCTGATGAAATCCCATTCGAGCCAGCCACTCTGGACTCTCCGGCATTCTTCTCATCCCAAACCACTGCAGCAACGCCAACGACCCCGTCCCCAGTCCAAACAATATCCTCCAACTCTCCTCGACATCGGCCACCTTGATGAAAAGATACGATGTCAGATACGAAATCAAAAATCCCAAACTGACCGAAGCCTCGACGGCCGAAACCAACGCCCCCCTATGAGAATGATCCCCGCTCGCCAACTCCGTAAGGTAACTCACGGCGCTGACGAGCGCTATCCCCGAGGCGCATCCGGAGACGAATCTGCCCATCAAAACGATTTCTATCTTTGTTGCCAACATCAACGCGATCGATGCGAATGCGAACACTCCATCGGTATAAAGAATGGTCTTTCTCCTTCCGAATCGATCGCACGCTTCTCCCCCGAAGGGAGAGGCGATCGTGAGTCCCAGGAAGAAGAAGGAGGCGACGCTTTCGGTTTGAGAGTTGGATAATTGGAATGACGATTGGAGGGAATGCAAGGCGCCGGCCGCGACGCCTTGTTGATATCCGAAGAGGAGGCCGGAGAGGGAGGCGTGCATCGTTGCGAGGAGGAGAGGGCGGGAAAGATGGGGTGCGGTGTTGACTTGTGAGAAGGAGGAAAAGTCTTCGTTGGCGTGGTGTTGATGTGATTTGGAGACGATGGAGTTGGTCTCGGCGTGGTGGTCTGGGACATTTTGATCGCTTTGAGCGGGTACCATCGAAGTCGACATGGTGCTTTGGATGTTAAAGCGAGCAACAAGCAATAGACGAGAACAGATAATCTGCTAGAGGCTAATCAAACCCAGAACAGACACTGCGGCACAGAAGTAGCACGAAATAGTTCATGACAGAACAGACGGGTGTGGAAGGATAGTGAAAATGTTGTGTGGCGCTGGCCTGGATGTCGGTGTGGATTGAGTTCTCAATGTCTGTCGACAGCACTCGGACATGATGGTTGATTTCGCAGCGTCGGGAGGGGCGAAGGGCGGGCAGTGCAAAACAACATTGTGGGCAGAAGCATTGATTCCGTGGGCACGCGTGGAAAATGAAAAATATCGTGGGTCGAAAGTTGCGGTGCGTTGAATTATTGTACCATATATTGTACCCGTCTTCTATGATGCGCACACCCAATCATAATGCCAAAATTTCACCCATCCATTGAACAGGTGGAGTCATCAACTTTTCTCATTTCTTACTAACAGT
>JALLPC010000935.1:0-10891 GCA_036940045.1 Stephanocyclus meneghinianus | reverse complement strand
TAAAGCTGTTTCACGTGTTCCAAGCCAAGATCTTCAAGGCAGGTCGTGACTCTGGCAACATGTCTTGACGCATCTATGCCAAACTCATCCAGGGTTTGGAGTTCAACATCAAGGTCTATAAGCAATGGGAGGGCTTCTTCATTATGGCACTCATGTACTGATTTCAGTGTTGTTATGTTTTGTTTCAAAGAGAGTGCAGAAGATTGAGACAACATTCCTTGTAACTCGTCCTTTTGCTGAAGTTCCGAAAGACATGACACAAGAATGTCTTTCGCTATGAGAGCTAAATCCAAAATCGATCGCTTTTGGTCGTCCTCAATTCCAAAACCACTAATATCCCCAATAATCGCTTGATCGGTGATGGTTATCGAATCACTAGCTATTTGTTCGAAAAAGTTGCCAACACCAGAGATGTTTTGCATGGCCATTTCACTAACACAATGTAGATTGAGATGGTTAATAAGCTGCTTGCCTGCGAAGATCTCGTATGCACTGAACAAAATCTTGAAATGGTTTCGTACTACTCACCAAAAATAAATAGCGCTATAATATTTCTTTGATCTCAAACACGCCCTTGCAACGTCGAGTCCGTCTAGACGTAAAACGACACCGTACGGAACCCCTCGCCATTTAGGTGGAAGGTCGAACTCATGAACTGTGCCACCAGATAACTTCCGAGTTTTCGTGTTTGTTGTTGAACAATGTTTTGGCACATCGGTGCAGTTCCTCACATGGGACATGGAGGTGAGAAATCGTTTCATCGTGACATGATGTAACGTTTCTAGAGTGTCCAGAACCACTGTCACAGCATATGGGGCAGCCATGGAATCAATACCAGCATGACATGTACTGAGAACACGGGAGAAGCATTTTGTGATTGCTGCATTGATATTGCTTGTCGGTGATCCAATAGCAGTTTCACAGAGAAGCGTATCGCGAACAGAATATTTAGTTCTTTCGTACTCAGCTCTGTTTTCTGACTCTAGAAGGAGGAAGATAATTCCTGGGAAGACACATGCTGCCAAACTGGCCTCCTTAGCACAAAGACCTTGCAAGGTATAGATAAACTCGCAATCGGGGTTTCTCTCATCATTGTTGAAACAACAGATAATCATTGCACATACAATGTTTTTGATCCAAGAGTTTTCAGTGGAATCTGCTCCAACATCAGTAAAGCCTGACCAAAGGCCATCATTCCAGCACCAAGGTGCTTTGTCAACTTGACTTGAGGCTCCAATCATCTTTAAGTTGTCGATGTAATTTGTTGATAAAACAATTTGCTCTTTCTGCAATAAACTATGATTCAGGGGTACGAATGGATTCAATACCCCTTTCGTGTGTTCATCGTCAATCAATTTCCAACATTCTTTTCCATGCGTTAAAGATAGGAGAGATTTTGCTGTTTTCATTGCAATCAGTGAGACTGCTGGGCTTCCATGAAGAAGGAACTGTCCTATCATTGACAGTACTTTTGTTTTCATGGCTTTCAATGGATCATCGACTGTTTGTCGGCATGGTGCATCATCGAAGTGAGACGGACGAGAAATCCAACATGAATCAAGCGCCCCAAGACATCTGCTGCTTATTACTTTCGCTTCATTTGAATCCCTAGATTGGCATACATCAAACAGGCTCTCCAGCACGTGACTACGAATATCACTTTCATCCAAAACTGAGACATTGTTGATTTCAATTGATTTTGCAAGCCTTTGCAGAGCAAGCAAGCGTGCAAGGGCGTCTACGCTCTGAACTGGCGCTGGTCGGTTAGAAATTGTTGAGCAGGTGCCTTTCTTGTCTGAAATAGGATATTGAACCATAATTTCAATGAAATGTTTAGATTCATCAACGAGACTCCGCGTTTCTGAGCTTCGAATTGGGTTAAAAAGAGAATCTATTTCGTACTTCTTGTTTACATTCCCAAATGTTCTTTTTTGAGTAGCTTGTTGCTGATGAACAATATCTTCTGCGCCCAAAATGTCTTCTAGCAAAATCTTCCCATTATTTACAATGATTTCCAGACAATCATAAGCATAAACCATTATGTCAGAAGAAACCATCTCGTCGAAATTTGCTTTCGATATAATCAACTCGCTCAGCGCGCATTCTTTGAAAGGTGCTGTCTCATTGCTTACTCCATACCATGAACCGCCCGCGTCTCTATTGTTGGCAAGCAAGGCAAGACCACATCGATTGTTGTATTGCATGCCTAACAATGATGAGTTACACTTACTCAAAAAATCAAAAAAACTTCTTCTGTGGATAGCCAACAAAGCAAGGCAAAGCTTGTGTATTGTTGCAGTAATTTTGTCTGCAAGTGAGTTGTCGTTTTTCTCGAAAAATAGGGTACGAAGGATTTCTTTCATGGATGCAAGTAGTGACGGACAAATAACTCGGTTCGTGGGATCGAGAGCAGTGGATATGAGAAATCGAATGCAAAAGCAAACCTCTTGTGGCGCGATAGTTGCTTCTCGCAGGTGATCTTGAAGAATATTGCATAAGAGACTCAAAGGTTTCCAGAATTTCTCTCGCTGGCGAACAGTTGTCCCATTGGAGGACAGCCAAAATCCTGAAACAATGAAGAGTTCCGTCAGACTACTGCCAGCAGACTCGAGGAACGCGCTGTTGGATGGTTCGATAATTTGTTTGGACACACTTTTCATGCCTTCAAACCGAGTGAAGAATGTTATTTGAATAAACTACGTAAGAACAAAGTCCTTAACGATATACAAATGAGAGCTGCTCACCCTCGATAAAATTTGAAGGTGTCAGGTGCAATTGCTTTTGTCCTGCAACAGAAATACCTGTCGCATGCAGCTTCAGAATGCCACGTAGGATCATGGATGCTTGTTTGGCCCCATCTCGCTGGATATGTGTCTCTGAAATGCGCCGCTTGAGGTGACTACAGGCATTATCACAGAGATCATGAACCTCCTGGTTTGTATCACTTCGGAGCACGAATATGAAGCTGTAGATATCACAAATGTGATGACGTAGAATTTTCGCAAATGATTCTGGCAAGAAAACGGTGTGTAAATGAGAACACGATATCGCAAGTGACGACAGTTGCTTTATTTGCCTATCTCACCATCACTCGTCGATTCTATTAGGATCTCTGTAAAATCAGAGATGTACTGAGAGGTATTGATTGGATCATCCCCAGCTGCTGTCTCGTTTGATTTTGTCAANTGTACTGAGAGGTATTGATTGGATCATCCCCGGATGTCTCGTTTGATTCTGTCAAGAGTATTGCTGGGACAAGACTGAACCAACCGAGATGACAAAGCCATGGAAACGAACCGGTATAAGAAATTTTCATGCCATGGTCGAGCATTTGAAGCAGCCAGAAGACTTACACATCAGCAAAGGACTGAATAAAGTTTATTATGAAAGCATCTCTGGAGTTCCAAAATCTATCATCGTAACCCCCCTCCAGGACAATCATGTCCAGGACCTCGTTCGGAAAGTACCGGCACGCTCCTCGTAGCGCAAACGGCGACGTGAGCAATAGAGGAAATTGTCTCAGACTTCTACGTGACTCGATCCATTTCACTAGCAAATGCGGAGCCAGATTAAAGAAGAAGTCGCTAACATTATTGAAACCAAGCATCAACGCAGCTCGCTCGCATGCTCGATGACAGAGGAGACCCATCGCAGGTTCACAAGCATTTAGATCGATGAGTTCCCAGACCATGTCTATACAGGTGTCTTCATCTGTCGTCGACCCAGCGATCAAACCAATGCAATTAATTGCATGATATTCAAATGACAAACGAGCATCATTCAAGGCTGATTGCTCCAGTTGAGACAGATCAACTGGCATTTTAGGATCAACGAGTGAATTTACCCACTTCCCGAACTTTTTCTCGCTTTTGAGAGGAGGCAAGATGTTTCGATGCATTTCGGAGACTATCATCTTTTGGTCTGAGAACCCACCCAAAGCAACACCAAGAGCATCGCAAGCAAGTGACCTTATGCCCTCATCAATATGACGGAAGGATGACTGAGAAGATGTGAACAGAAGGGAGCGCAAGGAATCGGATTAATCAAGAAAGTAAAAAGGAAAGAAACCTGGTAGATATTGGACCTCACTTTGATAAAATGATCAACAAAGACGTCATCTAGTGCCTGATGGAGATTTTCCTGGCCCCGCAAGAAAAGATACGTCGATACATAGAGGCTCCCCGCACGATGAAGATTGCGAAAGTTCAGCATCTTCTTCAACTGTCGCATCGTCCTATTATCCTGATTGTCTTGGATATTTCCTTCTGGATAAAGTGCGTCCACCACAAATTTGCTTTCGGTTGCACAAATGGAGGGACGGCATTCACTTCTATCTCCAAGTTCAACCAGATCTGACAAAAAACCAAGGCCCCACATGATATACTTGGAGGAGGGTGTCGACCAACGTCTTGCCTGGAATATCGCTTCAATACAGAGAACAATTGCGGATTGTTGATCATCCTTGTCCTCCGTTACGAGGTTGGATTGTAAGTGTTGTCTTTGAATAACGAGTTTCTGAGTAATCAACGATGCACAGACATACGCTCCACTTGGATCAAGGCTCTTTGACACCGGACGATACCCATTCTCGTTGTCGCAGTCTTCAGGCCACACAAGATGAGCGGTTATTATTTCTAAGCATTCGATCGACGGTTTGAGTAAGATCATCAAAGATGCACACGCCCAAGCACCTTGGCAATCAATGGTTTTCGTAGCAACAGTCCGATCTTGTTTGCCTGAAGTAGAGGTGCTTTCAATTCGTCGACGCTTGACTGTAGGTGCGCTACGTTTCAATGGAGTACGGATTGTATTTCTACTTGGAGCAGCCTCTGCGACGTCTTCCATGAATCCGTCGCTGTCATCAGAAAATCGAGGGCTCTGTGTGAGTCGTCGAATAGGAATTTGACTTGTGCATCCATCGTCATCAGAGTCATACTCAGGCCTGCGGGGTTGCTCTGATATTGTTGTTTTTGTTGGAGACGAATTAGACGTGTACATTGAGTTTCTATTATGTCGAAGAAAGCTTTTGCATGTAGAAAAAATATCTTTCAACTGATCTGCGAACAGATTAGGAATTGTTGGTGTCCCGTCGCCTGCAGCCGCAACATGAGTTAAAACCCTAACTATTCCATCTAGATGGTTGATTGTAGCAAGCACGTCTGATGGTTCTAAAATCAAAGCCTTCAGCACTTCTGACTGATGGTCAAGCGCTCGAATGATTGTGTCAGTAGCGATGTCGGCTATGTGCTTAGAAGCATCTTGGAGTGTAACACTGGACGACAAAACAATGGTCATAAGTAGCATCAAGCATCCAGTAACACGAGGGGTTTTAATTGCTCTTTTGCTCTCTGATACTATTTCTTCTTCCATGCTCTCATCCTCTTCATCGCTTCCATAGCAAAGACCAAAAAGTAGTTCGTCGAAAATACACTTTATTCTCTCAAAGCTCATGTCTCCCAGAATCCGCTTATGAACAAAAGGCGTCGTATCAATCTTCCTCCTGAAAGATAATGTTGTCCTTTCTTGAATGGCATCTGAATATTGATTTAATACAGCTCCTCGTCCTTGCAAAATGCGGTACTCCAAAGGAAGGCTGCGGTCTCCGGGGTGTATATATG
The DNA here is from genome assembly GCA_036940045.1 of Stephanocyclus meneghinianus. Lineage (NCBI taxonomy): Eukaryota > Bacillariophyta > Thalassiosirophyceae > Thalassiosirales > Thalassiosiraceae > Stephanocyclus > Stephanocyclus meneghinianus. The sequence goes on along the minus strand of JALLPC010000935.1, from coordinate 5,273 downwards.
GAAACACAGCTTTCCTCCACAACATATCAAGAATGTTGAAAATCGATGCACCGTAGTCCAGTGAATCATTCTCGGGTCCTTTTCCAATGCAGGGCTCGGTGTCTTCTGTTACGCTGTAGACGGTTAAATTATTCAACTCAAAAGAGCTATTTCCTCCTATGTCACCACCGCTTATCAGTGATGCCAAGCATATCGCAACGAATGGTAAGAACGATCTTTGAACCTTTGAATGAGCATTATCTTTCAGCAGAGAATATTCAATGAATTTCAAGCAACATGAAACCAGCCATTTACGGTCCCTAGTTGCGTGTACAGCATTCGAAAAATCGGGAATGACCGTAGATGCGTCAAATGTTACTTCAACACTTTCTAAAACGTATTGGACACACGCAGTCAAAAGCTCGAACGACGTTCCAGTTAGGATAGCTGTGGGTTTGTCAAAAACGGGTAAATTGAAAATATCTTTTGATTGACCTTGTGTGAAAGGTAAACCATCTGAAGAATGTCCCGATTTAACTGGTGACAAACTTGGTTGACCGGTACATTGATATCGGATTATTTGAGTCAACAACTGAAGAACAAGTTCACCTGCATTATTTGCATACGCGCCAGCTGTGTAAGACGAGTATAAAAGGTCATATCGAAACAAAACCCTCCACACATATTGCCATGCAACGCGCAAAGGCTCAGGAGATATTAACACTCCCTCCCGGGCGCAAATAATCGCGCTAGATTCTGCCATCTTTAGCAGTGCCATCAATGTCCACACTTGTACGTCAACGTCTCCACTGCTACCTCCACAACATTCCAAGGTAGTTCCCAAAAGATACACAACGGATGCAGCATCGGCGGGAGAAGACCCGTTTCTCTCACGAACACGAGCGGATGCTCCTCCAGGATATACGCTCTCGTCCAACGCGGTTGACCAGTGTCGTCGAGTACTTGAAGACCAACACTCACCGCGAGGGAAGGACTCAGCACTTGCACAGATGAGCTGAAGGGTTGCTGTTGTGGTAGGGCAGATTGGATCAGTGGCTGCATGCGCATTTTCGGCAACTAAAGCACGGAGAATAGGACACAACCCTAGAAGCCACTGCTCATAAGATGGTTGAACATCTGTATATTTGCTTCCAGGAGACTCTTCCCTAAAATTAATTTTCTGGGTAAATAAATCCCGCTCCCCTCCACAAGTTTGAACCGTCTCCAGAGTGAGTTGCGTCGATGATGTATCCTTACCTAAAGATGCAGTCTTTTCAAGCTTGGGATTCAACTTGTACAAATGTCGACATACAGTTTTTACCCAAGGGGTGCCAGCCAAAGCTTCATTGCTTGCAGCATGTCTCGAGTCAACATCTGAAGAAAGTGAAGTAGAATTAAAGCACGTGTCAATATCGATTTCTCCGTTTTCAATGTCTGAGCGATGTTGCGTCATTTTCGCTGCCTCTTCTATCAAAGACTCCAAGGAATCAGACGAACCGTCGCCCGATGCCTCCGCTTCTGCAAGATGTAATCTCTGTGACAAACGAAGGAGACGACACTCCAATTCCAGATACCGCCTCTGTTTTCTAGTCAGAGGAGTCCACGTTCCTCCACCTTCCACAAAGATTGCTCGAGCATTCCGTTTTCGCTTATTACGAGAAAGAGAATTTCTTCTGTGGAGTGCCTTGTTTTTCTTGACCAAAGCATCTTGTTCCCCCCCTGATGCCAAGAAGAGAGACTCCCATACTTTTTCATTCCTTACCATTTCGAGCAAACTATCAATAGCTTTTTTATTCAGGGTAGCACCCGATGATACCTTCATGTTGCCTTCTTTCTCGTCTTCGTCCTCGCCTGAATAAACCACCAAAGGACCAACATCTCCCTCGGGAAGCCCATACAATCTCCCACTTGTCTCAGAGACTAAAAGATGAGCACTTATATATTCTATCAAGGCATCTCTCATTTGCGGATTAGTTGCAGACCTCAGATAATTTTTTCGCGCCATGCGCAGTAAGGCGTGACCACGTTCGCTTAGGACGGCGACTGATTGCTCTGGATGAGCCGCGATAAGATGTGTTACGGAGGAATACAGGTAGGGTAGAAGAGAGAGAATGTCCGTCTCAGTACGCAGATTCGTTCGGTACGCCGATTGAGTAGAGCTGATTGCAGTGGTGGTCAGCCCACCACCCGATTGAACGGTCCATGCGCTGTGTGCCCACCACGCAACCAATTCTACGATGGGTCTCAAATACAATTGCATCCCAATCCCCAGTCGTGTGGTGCAGTTATAAACCAAACCACTAAGACATTTCGCGCACGCCAACAGACATTCCTGTTTGATTGGAAATTTGGATCGTCTGGAAGCACCGCTTTTGGGAGGGCTAAGACCTGCGAACGACCCCGTCAACCTCTCTTTCGCCCCGTCCTGAAATTCTCTATAGAATCTTGTGGATATCTCGTGCAGTATGTATGACATTTCAGATTGAACCGGAATAAGAGCCACATAATCCGGCCGAGCGCAAATATGCGCCAACCATTGCATCAGTTCCACTTCTGCCAGATCGCAGCAATCATCGTCGTTGAGGCAAGATACGCAATAGTTGACAGTGGATAATATTTCCTTGGCTGATAGCATCGTCCCTCTATCATCATCCGAGAACTCGTGACTCCTGTAATACGTGGCATTGAAGGAGCCACTATGAAACGGAGCAGGTGCCGTATCCAAATGAAAGCCATACCTGGGCCTAGACTTCCAATCTTCTTCCCTCGAAACAGCAACGCCATAGCCTCCATCGGCATGCTCCAACCCCGTCCCATCTATCCGCAAAAAAACTTTATGTGGAAACAAAACATCCTCCGCGGTAAACTTGCACGAATGCTTGATAAATCCCGTCCCATTCGCCGTCTTCTTCTGCCTTCCCGACGAACCCGCCGTCTCTCCCGAAATACTCCAGCTCGACGACAAGATGGCAGCATCCAGCAAATTTCGAAAGAGGATCGAAACGCGCTCTCGAGGAAATGCCAGTTGGTCTGCTGCCCCCCTGCCGCCGCCGCCGCGGGAAGTGCGACGCACGGCGTTGTCGAAGCTGCATTGAGCTTCCCACTCCAGTTGACGCAACGTGGATGGATCGGAGAGCTTTTCGAGGAGTTCTTTCGACGCTTGGCGACGTTCCTTGATTTTGGAAGTTTGGAGTTTGGTTCCTAGAGCGGCTAGGGCCGTGTACGTTGGAGAGGGGTGGTTGAGATGGGATGTCATTGATGAATGATGGGTGCTCGAGTCTTACATTGTACATTACAAAAAATCAAGATTTGTGAGCTTCGGTGACGTCTTTTTAACAGTGTCTCTTACCTACAGCTTACCTACATTGATTGAGGTAGGCTTGTTATGTAGTCGTAACGTAGGTAGTTACGCCGTACCATCAACTCCTCTCGAGAAGAGTATGGTATGACTCACAACTCGGCACAGATAATGATAACCCATCTGCGATGTAAAGACAAATCACAACTCGGCACAGACAAGGATAACCCAGCTGCGATGTCAAGACTAGTCAGAAGATGTCAAACGGTTGGACGTTTCATTAGCCAAGGTCACAGGGACAATCAGGGCAGGGTGTTTTCATCTGCCGAGTATCCAAGCATTGCCTTTTTGTACATATAATATGAATTCCGCGATGAATACCACAATACTTCCCCAGTATGTACTAAGTCTCTTCTCAGAGACAGTCAATTTGCAGTGCGATTTTCATTATAATCCACATACTAGTGTATCTTACCATGCTCTACAAGAATGACACCAAAATTCACTCATCGAAATGCATGATTAGTAACAAGAGACAGAACCTAATCAACCTTCTTCTTCGACATCGCCTTCGGTTTCATAGAGTTCACAATCAAAGGAGAGGTCAAAATAATTACCGGCTCTACTGTCCATGCGAAATCCCCAACGGCATTTCCCAACCAATCGGCCTCAGCATTCGGCAAATAAAACAGCATGGCCCGGATGTAGGACGGCTGACTGGCCTCATCTTGGAAATAAAACACCAAGATGGAGGCCATGTATCCATAAAAGGCAAAGAAGTTGAGAAGCAAATAAAGGTATTCTCGATATCCCTCAAACAATGCTATCCTGGATTCAAGAAGAATTCTTTCCGAAACATCCGGATCGACCTTCTTTAGAAACAAAGCAATCTGAGCAGCAACAGCTTCCTCTTCCTTTTCTAGCATTTTGTCTTCTGCTCCGATACTAGGATTAGAAAACTCTGTCCAAAAGGGCGACCACCCGTTAACCATCCAGCTGTATTGCTCCACCGTAATGTTTTCAATTTGGGAAGGGGCAATTTTCTTAGCAAATGCTTTCATTTGAAATGACTTGCGAATCCAACCAGCCCCGTCTTTCAACATGTAGTATAGCAAAAACAAAAGGGCGACTTCCATGACAGTCAAAGCATGGATGAGACCATAAATACCGCCGATCCAATCAGTGGATGTGACGTGATACGAGTTGGCGAACAGCCAGAAGAAGGCAATTCCAATTGCAAGCACATTGATTCCGACGAAAGTTGAGCGAGCAGCAGCATCTCCTTCTTTGACCAGACTTTCAATCACAAGACGACGTGCCACCGATTCGCTAACAGCTTCGGTTTTGTTCTCCTTAGATTTCTTTGTCTCGTCCTTCCTGGACTTGTCTTTAGCGTTGAGAAGTCTCTGGATCAACTGCAACTTCTTCACTCCCCCTTTCGTCAAAAGCCTGTATCCTGATCGCGATACGCTCACAAAGGCATAGAACTGCGTGACTGAAATAAATATTTCGAGCGGGGTAGTTTGATCCAGAGGCGACGGGAAAGTGTAGTATTTGGCAGTCACTTTCGGATCGTACAGAAAAGTGTCGGAAAGAAAACTAAAGTTTTTGATCGTGCAAAGAGCATTGCGGACGAATTGGACGACGGCATCCATTGTGGTGGAGCGGGTGCAAAAGCAAAGAAGCGTTGGATTGTTTGCCCCTTCTGCTATCCTCCTTCCATCTCTTGCCTTCGAGGCTTTCTATCGTACTGGCTTTCTACCTTGCACGTTGACGACGTCGCCACAAAAACAACACAAAATTGTGTGGCGAGGACAAGTCAGAGTATGGGAGTCAACGGTAGGAATACCCCCCAAAATTCACAAATGGGTAACAATGCCTGCGCATTTCCTTCAAGTGCACACTTTATATTATGTTCCCGTCTCCCAATGACCATCCTAATAGGGGTTGTCAATGTTTTTTACGAATTTCTGCAGATGCAGACGCGATCATGAAG